>OY743226.1:82065266-82264573 GCA_963555765.1 Orthonevra nobilis | reverse complement strand
GGATTTTATGCAATATCGGCTTGTTTTTGTTTACTTTGCCGTTCAAGTTTTGAACCAGATTTCTGCCTGGGATGCGATATTAGAGCGTGGTTGCGATGCTTGTTACTTTTCCTGCGTTTCTGGGCGCCTGGTGATTGGGCCGGATTTTATGCAATATCGGCTTGTTTTTGTTTACTTTGCCGTTCAAGTTTTGAACCAGATTTCTGCCTGGGATGCGATATTAGAGCGTGGTTGCGATGCTTGTTACTTTTCCTGCGTTTCTGGGCGCCTGGTGATTGGGCCGGATTTTATGCAATATCGGCTTGTTTTTGTTTACTTTGCCATTCAAGTTTTGAACCAGATTTCTGCCTGGCGTGCTATATTAAATCGTGGTTGCGATGCTTGTTACTTTTCCTGCGTTTCTGGGCGCCTGGTGATCTGGCCGGATTTTATGCAATATCGGCTTGTTTTTGTTTACTTTGCCGTTCAAGTTTTGAACCAGATTTCTGCCTGGGATGCGATATTAGAGCGTGGTTGCGATGCTTGTTACTTTTCCTGCGTTTCTGGGCGCCTGGTGATTGGGCCGGATTTTATGCAATATCGGCCAGATATCTGCAGTTCTGGTTTCGTTTTTGTTTACTTTGCCGTTCAACTTTTGAACCAGATTTCTGCCTGGCTGCGATATTAAATCGTGGTTGGGATGCTTGTTACTTTTCCTGCGTTTCTGGGTGCCTGGTGATCTGGTCGGATTTTATGCAACATCTTGTTTATGTTTACTTTGCCGTTCAAGTTTTGAACCAGATTTCTGCCTGGCTGCGATATAAAATCGTGGTTGGGATGCTTGTTACTTTCCCTGCGTTTCTGGGCGCCTGGTGATCTGGTCGGATTTTATGCAATATCCTCTTGTTTTCGTTTACTTTGCCGTTCAAGTTTTGAACCAGATTTCTGCCTGGCGTGCTATATCAAACCGTGGTTGGGATGCTTGTTACTTTTCCTGTGTTTCTGGGCGCCTGGTGATCTGGCCGGATTTTATGCAATATCGGCCAGATATCTGCAGTTCTGGTTTCGTTTCTGTTTACTTTGCCATTCAAAGAATGGACGTTACAGCACGATAACGCTGTCATGCACGCTTCAGCATACGCAAAAAACTTTTTTAAGTCGAGAAATATCCCCAAAAAAATTTAGTTAATTTTTTGCCCCGTCGCTTAGTAGCAGTAATAGCAAGAAAAGGAGGAAGAACTAATTGTTAAAATTCAATTATCGAAAAATTTTGCACTAATTCGTGCTAGAGTTCTAAGTTTGTTTTGTGGTTTGAATGGATTTTTGTAGCACTGCTGTGAAGACATAGTACTGAAAGCAGGGTGTTGAGTAAATCCTTCAAGCTTTCAATAAGTCGATATCAAATCATCCGTCCCATTTTCGGGCTCTACCCATCAAATCGAATTGAAACCAAATAAGTCTTAGTTTCTCAAACGACTACAAAAAAAATCGTTTCTTATTTTTCCACTCGCTCTGTGATACTTGCACAATAAGAGTATTCATAACCTCTTGAGAGCGAGTAAATTATAAAAAAAATTAAAGTCAAATGGACTTCTATATTAAGTTCTTGTCCGCTACACTTTTTTCGTTCGAAATAATTCAAATTATATGGTAATAAACAAAGTTAATTGAATAAAACAAAGCTTTGAAAGAAATTTTTTTTGTAAAGATTTTCACTTGCTCCATATAATTATTTCGCGAAGAATTCTAAAATGTTGGTATCGATCAACATGATATAATAAATAAAATGTTTACACACTTAATTGGCTAATCAGCTGGCACAGTATTAATAAAAGTTCGTAAGTTTGTATTTAATCATTTGTAAAATAACATGCATTGACTAAGCAGCATTCGTTAGAATGTCGTGTCGTTTTCGGCGAACAAAAAATTGTATTAGCTTTGACGGCGTAGATTCAGTTTCAACGAAGCAGATATGGCCTTGACATTTCTATGAAGAGATCGCATTTCGCACGGTAAAGCCCTGTTGATTATCACATGAGCTGTTAACATCGACTTTAAGCGTATATAAATCAATCTTCTGAAGAAGGTTAAGAATTAAACATTCGCCGAAAACGACACGACATTCTAACGAAAATTGCTTCCAGTCGTAACGTTAAAATTGTTATGCGGCTGGAGTTTTAATATTTCTAAAAAATGGAGGAGTAACGTTCCAGGATAAGATGTTTTTTTTTTGTTTGATCGAGGAGTCTCTAAATTTATTATTTATGCATTTTTGTTCTATTGCACAGGATTTTGAGAGTTGATCACATTTTTCTGCAGTATAGATTTTTATAATAAACCTAACTTCAGAAAAAAAAATGCTTAGTGAGTTGGGTTTTCCTTATTTTTTCATTTTCTTTTCGGCACATGGTAGCACATGCCGAGCACATCTAGGCACACTAATTGCCGTTCCTATCGAATCAAAACACAGGGCCAACTTCACATGAGAAAAAGGACCTCCCTATAAAAAATGCATCCTTTAAGAATTTTTTTTTTGCGATACGGCACGTGATAGCACAAACCAAGCATATTTTAGCACAATTTTTTTTAAGTTGAAATTTCAATATGTCGGTTCTAACTTCATGGACATCCTTTTTTTCATAATTTTTCGTGGGCTATAGCCCAGGATTTTAAAATGCACTTTTTTCGCGATTTTTTGTTTCATAAAAACTGAGTATGTGATCCTCAGAGAGGCTTCAAACTGAGCGCAAATATAGTAAATTTGAGAAAAACAACCTTTATTTCAGGAAAATATCTAGAAAAAAGTTAGAGGCAAAAATCGCATTTTTTTCCTAATTTTTCGTGGGCTATAGCCCAGGATTTCAAAATGCACTTTTTTCATAAATTTGGGTTTTATAAAAACTGAGTATGTGATCCTCTCAGAGGCTTCAAACTGAGCGCAAATATAGTAAATTTGAGAAAAACAACCTTTATTTGAGGAAAATATCTAGAAAAAAGTTACAGGCAAAAATCGCCTTTTTTTCATAATTTTTCGTGGGCTGTAGCCCAGGATTTCAAAATGCACTTTTTTCATAAATTTTGGTTTTATGAAAACTGAGTATGTGATCCTCAGAGAGGCTTCAAACTGAGCGCAAATATAGTAAATTTGAGAAAAACAACCTTTATTTCAGGAAAATATCTAGAAAAAAGTTAGAGGCAAAAATCGCATTTTTTTCCTAATTTTTCGTGGGCTATAGCCCAGGATTTCAAAATGCACTTTTTTCATAAATTTTTGTTTTATGAAAACTGAGTATGTGATCCTCAGAGAGGCTTCAAACTGAGCGCAAATATAATAAAATTGAGAAAAACAACCTTTATTTGAGGAAAATATGGAGAAAAAAGTTAGAGGCAAAAATCGCCTTTTTTTCATAAATTTTGTGGGCCCAGGATTTTAAAATGCACTTTTTTCGCGATTTTATGTTTCATAAAAACTGAGTATGTGATCCTCACAGAGGCTTCAAACTGAGCGCAAAATAGTTAATTTGAGAAAAACAACCTTTATTGGAGGAAAATATCTAGAAAAAAGTTAGAGGCAAAAATCGCCTTTTTTTCATAATTTTTCGTGGGTTTATAGCCCAGGATTTTAAAATGCACTTTTTTCGCGATCTTCTGATTCATAAAAACTGAGTATGTGATCCTCACAAAGGCTTCAAACTGAGCGCAAATATAGTAAATTTGAGAAAAACAACCTTTATCTAAGGAAAATATCTAGAAAAAAGTTAGAGGCAAAAATCGCCTTTTTTTCATAATTTTTCGTGGGCTATAGCCCAGGATTTCAAAATGCACTTTTTTCATAAATTTTGGTTTTATGAAAACTGAGTATGTGATCCTCACAAAGGCTTCAAACTGAGCGCAAATATAGTAAATTTGAGAAAAACAACCTTTATTTGAGGAAAATATCGAGAAAAAAGTTAGAGGTAAAAATCGCATTTTTTTCATAATTTTTCGTGGGCTATAGCCCAGGATTTCAAAATGCACTTTTTTCATAAATTTGGGTTTTATAAAAACTGAGTATGTGATCCTCACAGAGGCTTCAAACTGAGCGCAAAATAGTAAATTTGAGAAAAACAACCTTTATTTGAGGAAAATATCGAGAAAAAAGTTAGAGGCAAAAATAGCCTTTTTTTCATAATTTTTCGTGGGCTATAGCCCAGGATTTCAAAATGCACTTTTTTCATAAATTTGGGTTTTATAAAAACTGAGTATGTGATCCTCACAGAGGCTTCAAACTGAGCTCAAATATAGTAAATTTGAGAAAAACAACCTTTATTTGAGGAAAATATCGAGAAAAAAGTTAGAGGTAAAAATCGCATTTTTTTCATAATTTTTCGTGGGCTATAGCCCAGGATTTCAAAATGCACTTTTTTCATAAATTTGGGTTTTATAAAAACTGAGTATGTGATCCTCACAGAGGCTTCAAACTGAGCTCAAATATAGTAAATTTGAGAAAAACAACCTTTATTTGAGGAAAATATCGAGAAAAAAGTTAGAGGCAAAAATAGCCTTTTTTTCATAATTTTTCGTGGGCTATAGCCCAGGATTTCAAAATGCACTTTTTTCATAAATTTGGGTTTTATAAAAACTGAGTATGTGATCCTCACAGAGGCTTCAAACTGAGCTCAAATATAGTAAATTTGAGAAAAACAACCTTTATTTGAGGAAAATATCGAGAAAAAAGTTAGAGGCAAAAATCGCCTTTTTTTCATAATTTTTCGTGGGCTATAGCCCAGGATTTCAAAATGAACTTTTTTCGCGATCTTCTGATTCATAAAAACTGAGTATGTGATCCTCACAAAGGCTTCAAACTGAGCGCAAATATAGTAAATTTGAGAAAAACAACCTTTATTTAAGGAAAATATCTAGAAAAAAGTTAGAGGCAAAAATCGCCTTTTTTTCATAATTTTTCGTGGGCTATAGCCCAGGATTTCAAAATGCACTTTTTTCATAAATTTTGGTTTTATGAAAACTGAGTATGTGATCCTCAGAGAGGCTTCAAACTGAGCTCAAATATAGTAAATTTGAGAAAAACAACCTTTATTTGAGGAAAATATCGAGAAAAAAGTTAGAGGCAAAAATAGCCTTTTTTTCATAATTTTTCGTGGGCTATAGCCCAGGATTTCAAAATGCACTTTTTTCATAAATTTGGGTTTTATAAAAACTGAGTATGTGATCCTCACAGAGGCTTCAAACTGAGCTCAAATATAGTAAATTTGAGAAAAACAACCTTTATTTGAGGAAAATATCGAGAAAAAAGTTAGAGGCAAAAATAGCCTTTTTTTCATAATTTTTCGTGGGCTATAGCCCAGGATTTCAAAATGCACTTTTTTCATAAATTTGGGTTTTATAAAAACTGAGTATGTGATCCTCACAGAGGCTTCAAACTGAGCTCAAATATAGTAAATTTGAGAAAAACAACCTTTATTTGAGGAAAATATCGAGAAAAAAGTTAGATGTAAAAATCGCATTTTTTTCATAATTTTTCGTGGGCTATAGCCCAGGATTTCAAAATGCACTTTTTTCATAAATTTGGGTTTTATAAAAACTGAGTATGTGATCCTCACAGAGGCTTCAAACTGAGCTCAAATATAGTAAATTTGAGAAAAACAACCTTTATTTGAGGAAAATATCGAGAAAAAAGTTAGAGGCAAAAATAGCCTTTTTTTCATAATTTTTCGTGGGCTATAGCCCAGGATTTCAAAATGCACTTTTTTCATAAATTTGGGTTTTATAAAAACTGAGTATGTGATCCTCACAGAGGCTTCAAACTGAGCTCAAATATAGTAAATTTGAGAAAAACAACCTTTATTTGAGGAAAATATCGAGAAAAAAGTTAGAGGCAAAAATTGCCTTTTTTCATAATTTTTCGTGGGCTATAGCCCCATCTCTTAAATCTGTAAGCAAACACTATCCGTCGCAGTATCGCAGTGTAAAATTAAGGTGGTAAATCAGATCACAGCACATCTCATTTCCGGAATCTTGCATCTTGTGCCTCAATACTATCACTCTTTTGTAGATGGAAAGAACAGAATTGATATTCGAGTCACCAGGTATTCTTGTGCGAGGATCTTAACCCGATAACAAGCTATTTCGTCGCTTTTTTATAAGGTCATACGAACTTCTTTTACGAGGGTAGGAGACATATAAAAATTCACTGGATCGGTGCCAAGCTTTCTTCTGCAACTACGGAGAGAGTTTAAGCCTATTTTGTATCATGCAGCGAAGTTGCTTATCATCAAAGATAACATAAAATTGTAAAGCGTGAGCAATAATACGCTTCGGATGATGGCTTTTAAGTCCAACTTCAACTGTAGTTGGATTTTCAGCACTAACGAGTGACTTGACTTATGAGCTGCGAGGGCGATTGACCCGCTGTATGACATGCTGTACCATCCTGCTGAAACCATTTTTCTCTAAGATGATAAAAAATTGACACAGTAAATATGATTTAACAGTAACAAGTCGATTCTTCTTTCAGTTAATTTTATTAAACGTACTGCTCAAGTCGTTTAATGTGTGCCCTTTGGTAATATAACAATTATTTTTATATATTAAAATGAAAGTAAATAAGAATATAGGAAACAGTAATCGATCTTTTGCCATTTAGACGAACGATCATGACCATTATGAAATGAGCGAAGTGTACTTTAAGTTGGGGGCCCATAACGTTAGCTATTCTGCCAAAGAAACAATTTGATTCATGAAAATTTCGGAGGTTCAGTACCTTTAATAAAAACACCCGCAAAGTATACCGAAGAGCAATAGTTTCGATATATTTACTGCAGAGGGTGAAATAAAGAAACCATCCAACGATATCATTATTAATTTAGATACAAAAGAATCGAAGAAATCAATTTTAAATGTTTACATAAACAAAAGATATTATTCAAACGAATGAATCATGGTTTCTTATATATTATGTATATGTCATTAAAAAACTTTGATTTGAATGCCCGATCACGTAGCAGCTCAGCTCATCACATCAAAAGTCCCGATGCGAGTGTTTGTACTTAAATTTTAACACCATGTCGATTGAATACATCCTCCGACTCTGACTTCAACTTATAGGACGAATGTTTTCCATTGTTTCTACGACAAAAAAACTAACTTTTTTTTATGTTCATCTTCAAAGCTTCGCAAGTTAAGTGATGGGTTCCTTTTTTTTTGTTTTTCAAAAGACATCAAAAATTCCTCAGAATTCATCACGCTGTGAAATGCAAATTGTGACGGATTCTCAGGGCTCCTGTCGCCGTTCGCCGAGCCGTCTTCCGGTGGGGAAGCCGGTCGCCCCCCCGGCATATCACTGGCACTCGTATTCTTCTGGCGTTTTAGTGCATCATGAACTCGTCACTCTTTCTGTTTGTCTCGTGTACGCGTTAACGCCCTGAAACACAAACGAAGTTAATCACTATGAATTCTGCATGAATTGTCGTCATTCTCATCGCAGTCGTAGTCGCAGTCGTTGTCGTTGTCAGCGTATTCGTCCTCACGCTGGTTGTATTCGTCATGGGTGTCATCTGTGTGCTAGAAGATTTGGAGTCGCGCGTTTTTCTACATCATGACTCGTGACCCAGTTACCCGGAAAGTTGAAGTTTGTATTGCTGCGGTAAAACTCTGCTTTCGCTGCACTTCATCACATGTAGCAGTAAAGTGAATCATACAAATGGAAACTAGAAATTTATAGCGCAGACAACTGCCACCCGGAACGGCATATGTGTCGTCTCGGATGAATTTCAAAAAGATGAAGTTTTAGATTTTTTTTTTGTTTTTTGCCCGAAATTGTATGTGCCAAGCGCAGTTGGCCTACCAAATTGCAGTGGAAACGAAATCAAAATTGTTTTGAATAGAAAGCGAGCTTAATTGGTCTCCAACTCGTTTCAGTTTCAGAAATTCGTTAGATCAAACAAATGAGGGATTTTCATTAATTTGGTATTTTTTGTTGTCGATAAATAAGTTCGGAGAGCTTTTACCCCAGGATTTTCTCTAATTTGCTTGTAATCATGTTAAAAAAAATGACTTTACGAATTCTTATTGCTTTAATAGGAAATCTTGACTTGAATTGATTACTTAAATTTTAATGCATTGCTGTGACTGACTTCCTTCAGTTGTGTGTCGTTTAAACAGAAGCTGCAAAAACTTTAAGATGACAGATATCAGAATAAGACAACAAATACTTCAATGAAGCTTTCTATTTCTTTTAGAAACTGAAAGTGTGGTAAGTTTCGAAGGGAAAAATTCCATAGACTAGATCTTTGCGGTTCTCCAATGGTATGAGGTTTTATTTATCCCAATATTTTCGTGAACTATTCATCTCTCCTTATAATTGATAAACACGAATATATCAAAAGACGTGCATACAACTCCTTTTTTCATCCCACACAAGAAAAAATAAATTTACGAATACAACAGCCCACGTTTTCCAAACGAAAAAGGAAAGAAGACTAAACTTTTATTAAGTATCTGTGTGCGTGTCTGGTGAAAAAAACAAACTTTCAAGTTGTAGATTTACGCTTAAGCACTCATCCTGTTGTATAACACTGAAATAATTAGGTTCCTTTTCAATTAATACCGATTCAATGAATTTCCCAGCTACGTAAACTGAAGCGAAAATTCTTTCTGTAATTTTTTTTTGTTGCTTTCTGTTTGCACGAGCGGATGCAGTGCTCCAGAGAAACCAAAAATTAGCTCAGTGGACAGTGCAAAATTAAATTTGCACGTACGTCGTTCGGTCGTTGTCTTGCCTTGACAGATGTTCCTGCGGTTGATACGAAGGACTATTCCCGAATTCCTAATGAAATATATCCATCCCATCCCGATATAAGTTATACGCCATCTGTGAGGGATGGCCTCACAGTTCTCAATTCCAATCTCACTCCTCTACACTCCAAGCTCTCAATTATAATTGTAAATTTCCCAAAATTTGCTCAAGAAATGAAATTACTGTCACAAGATGAAGACCATAAGTAAGTGCATCAAACTCCAGTTCCGTCCAACCAGAGGGAGGTTCAAAATTTTGTTGAATTAATATCTACGAACAGAATCGGGGGAGAGAGGTCGGCTTTAAGGCAGACACATACTCGTTCAGAATAGATATCCCTACGGCGTGAATCTAGTCGTATGCATCTAGATACAATTTATTTATTTTGAATTAATTTTCAACGCTTTGCTGCACAGTTTTGAAATTCAATAACAATAAATATCGTGGGTTTTATATATTTTCCTGGGAAATGTTTAAATTACACAAGCTTTCTACCCCATAGTAGGTACCTTTGGCGTTTGGGGAAAATCGAACCCTTTTTGTAGTTATATCTCAAACATCTGGTGTTCATTTTACGACTGAACCGAGCGAGGCGAACGGCAAACGTTTTAATCACTATGGTCGAGAGGAAGCTGTTTACAAAGGATTTTCTATAGTTAAAAGGGCGCGACCTTATGCAACTAATTATTTTACTTTCGTGTTGGCAGAGTGCTTATTGAATGCCATAAGTTTGGAATCGCTGTTTTAAAGGCTATACAAGAGTTTCAAAGTGCAATGCTTTGAAAGGAATCAAAAAGCAAACAATTTAAGTTCTCATAAATTAAGGGTTCTATTTTTTTTTTTATTTTACTTTCGATTGTTAGCGCAATTTGGAATTGTTGTGAAAAGAGATTCCAACTGAGATTTGTGGGATTAAGCTTTCTATTCTATTTTAAGTGATTGTTTTGTTAATCGAAAAAAACTGTCGGATTTCTAAAGGCTGCTGTCGTATTTGAAGTAAGTTGTTTGTTAAATTTGCTTTAAAACACAATTGGGCATAAAACACTACTTAAAGTGTTGTTTTCGAAAATAGGAAAAACAACTATAAAATCAAACAGGAATCAAGGCAAGTTCAAACACTCTCCAATTTCGTAATAGTTTAATTTTTCTCAAACCATGCAAGTATGAGATAATGGGCTTGCGCTGGCTGTAAGGCAAAATAAATAAAGGGATCACATTGAACCCAGGCTTCAAATGAGGATTTTTCGGACTCACAAAAAAGAAGCCTGGAGGGATAAGGAAAGTAGTTGAGACACAGTCGATGCTATGTTTACGAAATGACAACATTTGGAGATGAACAAGTGAATGCGCTGAGGCAAATAAAACCAGTCATTATCGAAAACAATGCCGCAAGACTAACTATAATGCTCATGTCCAAAAAATCTAGCACTCATGGCTGAGTTCATCTCTCCGCTCGATTATTCTTTCGCAGAGTCAAGTTTTTAGGTTTGGGAACAAAAAGAAGTGCCCCTGGGCCAAAATCTGGCGAAAAGTATTATGGGGAAGCATTTGAAAAAACACACAACTTTCATCAAAGCACGATTGTCTGGTCAACAGAAACAGTGATTGTTACTATTGATGCTTATTTTCCTGCTTCAAATAGTGGATCTACATATTATTCATCAAAGGTCAGGAAACGATGATTGAAGTCCATCAAATTGCACTTTAACAGTTACGAATGCGATTTCTTTTTATGAAACTAACTCGCGTTTTATAGAAAATTGAACATTTCTCTGCCGTTATAATGAAAATTAAACTAATTTTAAAGAACTGCAGCAAGCGAACAGGTAAGTGGCTAAACAAAAACAAAGACACTTCCGTTGCCATAACTCGGATGAAATACAAGTCTATGTCGTGTCCTCTGTCACGGCGGTGCCATTCATTAGTCAAAGTTGTCCCATAAATATAAACATTTCTGCTACTAAGGAAGCCAACATAAACCCATTACAGTCTTCCAATTCTCGATTCGCTATCTACATTGCCTCCCGCCCATTTCCGGTCGTATCCAGTTCCGCATTTCAGTAAATCCGATTCAATAATATTTTTTTTTTCGTTGTTGTTGTCAATTTTTCTCATATTTTTCCCGGTTTAAATATTTATGAAAAGCGCGTATCAAATCAGAGATCGTATTCAGAAACATGCTCAATATTTCATTGGAAGCCTACACTCGTCGGCTCGGTATTGTATTACTCTTGGCTGTCAGTTGACAATTCAATTTCCTCCTTGACAACCAATTGATTCGTCATACCCTTCAGCTCCATTGAGCGTCCGACCGCCCGTCAGCCAGTAACGTCTGTCGTCTGTGAAACGGCGAAGCGCGGCGGTGGTGTGTATTTCAATCGTACTTCACCTTTCTTAAATTTAATATTTAATTTCACCGGGAGATGGAGACGGTTTGATATAATGGCTTATGGAGTGGAGAAGGGGAAAGTTCTCTCTCAACATGTCAATTATCCTTTATTGTAAATGTGAAGTGCCATGCCGATGCCAGTGCTACTATACGTATGACGACGATTGAATAAGGATTGCATGCATGTGTAGCAGCAAGGATACGACTGGCATTCATACGTACTCGTATCCGTTCGGTAGGAATATGCCAGTAGCTTGGAGTAGCAATTGTTTATTTGATGGAAAGTTTTTGGTTCGGAATCGATTGAAAGTTTCCTTTATTCGCCCGAAATTGTCTGTCAGGGTTATTGATCTGCCTTAAGAGCCTTGTGGGGAACAATTTTATGTTTGTCCCCTGTTCCTGTAGCTCCCCTTCTGTAGGGTGGAGTGTATCAATTCGCGATTAATAATTCATTTGGAATGGAAGTGGATATTCGTGTTATTTTCTTTTTTTTACTCTGCAATTGAGGTGTGCGTGTGGTCCCGATGGCTGATTGTTGATTGAAGAATGTTGTCATAGTAATTATTTCTGGATGACTATTGTTCCAAGTTTGAAGTAAAGTACGACAGGTGGCTGGGATCGCTGTTGTCGAAACCATAAAAGGAAACAAAAAGTAAAAACTTTTTCAGCAATGGTTTCGTTTTCGGTTTCGGTTATACTTAAGCTTAAGAACGTAATTCCTTAAGAGATTTTATAAGTATTCGCATTGACGTTAAATTATTTAGGGTGAGCTCGATTAAAAGTTTGCTTTAAAAAAATTAATGTCAGCCATAATCCTTGTTGCATAAGCTTTTCGAGGTAAAGTTCGGCAAGTCTACAGGTTTGACTTGAAAAGATGTATAACATCAGTGAGGAGGCTTCATTACGAGATATGTTGCCAAACTTCCTTCAGCAAGGTATACTGAATAGCCAGATTGGAGCCATGTCACAGTTCCTACTAAGCGAATCTGTCACATACAGTTTGTTAAGATATCAAAAAGTAGACAGAAATAATATGGACAAACAGCAGGCATAAAAGCATGGGCAAAATAAGCCACATAAATGGGAGGGCTATCGGCTGAAGTCTGATAGGCGGGTTTGAAACTAGGTACCATACATTGGAGCAGCTGCCACGTAAAGAAAATGATTCTTGTGGCATTCGTACGAATAAAACGATGTCCGAAGTTGCCAATGAGCCACTAAGCGAGCTTTAAATAAGTCCAAAAATATATTGCTGCAAATCCTTTCAAAGTCTTATCTATGCAGTTGTTTTCGACGATGCCATTGACCCCTCGTCATGTGCGTACTTAACCTTAGCTCCAATCGCGTCTATTCGTCCTATCTCTTCTACGGTAATGAAATCAAGGATCCATTGCAATACGAAATGCTCGTTCACTTAAAACTGCCCCACCACGTTTGACTAATTGGAACGCATTAAGCCGTCCCACGAAGGACGAGTAAAACAATGCCATACCCTGTAATCGTTTTGTTTATGCTCGTTAGTTTGATTGAATGCATGCTGGTCACCAGACGCGCCGCAGTCTAACTTCAACGAAAAGAGATGGACAACTACTCTACCTACTAGACCGCAAAGCCAAAAACGAAAAAACGAAAAAAAATGACAACATTCAGCGGGCGGTCGCACCCGTTTTCGACATCCTCGAACATCCACCTTGGTGGTGCTACATGTTTGTTGTTTTTGGTTTATATTTTCTTCACATATGCTCACGTGATAAACTGCAAATGGAAAAGAGTGAAATAAATAAAATCCCATCAAAGGTTCTGACATGTCGTCCACCTCTTGGTAATGGAATTAAACTTTTCGGACGACTAAACGAGTAATAAATGAGTTTTGCGCTTGAGAAAGTGCTCTGCTTCGGGATTGCTTGCTTGTTTGTCCATGCGGCATACTGACAATCTAAAAACCGGAAAGAAGGGCTATTTTTGAATCAATCAAGAGACCGAACCCGCTGTTGGATCAAAACAAGCCAAGCATTTCACTCGCGTTGGGTTGTAGTTGTTGGTCGTCTTCTAGGAACAGACGCGATTGGGGAATGACTTCAAGAGTGAAGCAATGCGTCGGTCGGGGGCAATTGTGAGTCTTTGTTTGATGTTTGCGGGACGTTGCCACTCTGTTAATCATCCGAGCGTGTCATAAAAATGAAATCCTCGTTTCCATCATATCAATAATTCCGCGAGTCATTAAACAGAACTGCAGTGAGAAAACAAACAGAAAAACAAGGAAATATGGTTACGGACGAATGAGCGGCAGAGAGTCGAGCCAAGAAGTTGACAGTTTTTTGTTTTAATACTTTTTGTTTGGAGGATCATTTGGAAACTTTGTCTGTGGTTGGGTTGGAATGTGGTTTCTTTCTTTGAGACGCAAACCTTAAAAAATCATAAGCCAGGAGGGGCATCATTCCGGCACTTTGTTATGAAAAGTTTTTCCCATCTTTTGTTATTTTTAAGTTTCAAATTTGGTTTTGTGGTTGCTAGATGAGGGGGAATGCAGCGGTTGTAGGCACTGCTTCACAAAATGGCATATCATTTCACTTTGCTACACTAGTAGTCTGTCGAATCTCTGTATGCACGGCGAAGGAATAACCCTGAGAATGGGTCAGGAGAATTATTCTGAAAATCATGGACTATAAAAACGAAAATTTCTTATATTTTGATATGAAAATAGTTGGATAGCGTTTTGGTAAACACAAGCGGGTCATTTGAGGTTAAAACCAGGTTTATCGAAAATCTGGTAGCCCTCGAAATTTTTGAGACTAAAAAAGTCCCAGCTGGAAATTCTCGTAAGCGGTTCGATTTTTGGAATGCAAAACCAAAACCAGAATGGTTTTACTTATTCAATTAAAATCCATTAAACTAATAGTTTTCAACTTCCTTAAAAGATATGTGTAAATACAGGCACTACCAAAAGTTTATGGACAGCAAATTCTCTCAGAGAAATTCATATAAAATTCTTTGTGCTTCTTCATTTATTATAAAAAAAATCGAGTTATCACCTAGCTCTTAATCAGAATAACAATTATAAAGCTGAATGACCAAATATGATTAAACTAATAATTGAAAAGACTGTTAAAAAATATGACATCATACTTGCACCAATTTGGGCGTCATTCAAGATATTCAATCGATCAACTTTTTAAAGTTTCCCAATGATATTGATTTGAAAAATAATCGAAAGATTTCCCAAAAATTATTTCTCGACCTTGGACACTGGTTTACGAACCTTCTGTTCAAGTTCATCCCAAAACAGTTCTCATTCTTGGGACCATTTTATAGTATATTTTGAAGTGCGCTTTTTTCTATTTTTTGTTCCATGTTTCTACGGCAAAGACTGCAAAAACAATATTGGATCGATGATGGACTAATAATTACACTGTTGTGGTTTCATATCATAAACCAAAACCTTTAGATCCTCACAGTAGTCACACATGCGAATGACTAAGATATTCCTATCACTGGTTAATTTCTTTCAAAGATAAGAAACAAGGTCGGAAGGAAGGTTTTCCAACTCTCGACTGAAACTTTCTGCTTTTGAACAATCTTGACTTCAAACTTTTGTAAAAATTGGATCGTTGTAAGCTTATTCTTGTCCATATAAATTATAAGAGATGTTGAAAAAGGACCAATTTTATTTTATGGATACTCAAGAGGGTCTGAGTTGATCAAATCACTGGACGCATGCAATGATTTTCAGACAAAAATCTATGCAATCGAAAAAGAAGCACTATCCATAGTTGTTATCTTAGCATTCTGGCAAGCATTGTAGAAAAATATCGAAGTGCCAAACTGATGATGTGAAATATTTAAGATATTGAGACATAGAAATATTTTGGCAAAATAATGTGTCTTGGACACAGTCAATTCTCTTAAGCCTTAAATTTAAAATGTACTAAAATAAAAATAACGAAAATCCTTTCGTCCTTGTGCACATAAACTAAGCAATGATTATATTGCTTATATTTCGTCTAGGGACAGGTAAGTATTTTTGAACAAGGGAGGCTTTGGGCTTATTAACTTATTTATTTTTGCCTTTAAGCTTGGACATATACTTTTTTGTTTGAAATTGGAGCCATTGGAACTTTTTTCCGCCACATTTACATTTTTTTTCTGTGCTCTGAGCTCCACAAAAATTAGAAGGCCTCAAAAGCTCAAAAGATCATTGGTACTCTGTGAACAAGTTTGATTCCCGAAGAACATGCAGCTTGTGGACAAAGTAATACATACACAACATACTGTCGGAACGAAAATTCCTCTTTGGCATTCGTCTCCCTTACGCGCCCCTACCTAGTACATATCAGCGACAAACGCCAAACAGATTAAAGAGCTTCCGTCTTTCAACCAACACCTCTCCTCTAAGTGTTTCACTAAGGAAAACATATCAATGCCAATGTCATTGCAAGCTCTTATCCCCTGACACTTCACAACATGACTACATACTCCGACGACAGCCACCGACCCAACACTCCGAGTGTTGGCCAAATCTCCAACATGCCTCAACCGAACACTTTGCAGTCCGCAGTCCACAGTCCATAGTCCACAGTCCATTTGCCATTTGCCACTTGACACACCACCAGCAATTAAGCATTTTTCAATGTCATGATTCCTGCCAGCTCTTTCGAGACTCAACATAAATTCCATGAGATCCTCCACCCACAATCAAGTCGGCCGTGGCCCACGAAAAGAATGTGCCCATCATCACGAGTTGAGTTTCTCATTTGGAAAGATTTGCGAAAAATGTTTCCGCTTTCCTTCTGCGCCATTCGGCACAACTGAATGGTGATGGCTGCAGAACCGTCTAGGCACAAACAAACCAAAATAAAATATTTCACGATAAGTTATCTGCGCCCATAGCGCGTCATCTGAAATGCAAAGGGTTATTAACACTTTGGCAGCACTCGTGATGCAAAATGTACTCAAAATTACCAACAAAGTTAAACGGACGGCAGTTATATATGGCTTTGGGTGTGGTAGAACGCCAGGACAAACACACTCTTAAGAAGCGTAAATATTTATTGACGCGCAACAAGTCATGCCTTGAGGCGAACGAAAACTCACAAACTGGCAAAATTAAATTCCCAATCGTAGAGGAAAGTTAAAAGTTCAGGTGAAATTTATTGAGGCGTCCACAGGATCCATAAATAAGATTTTTCTCCTCTGAGGCGGAGAAGGTCAAAATGTGGCAAATGGAATTAACAGAAAAAAAAGAAGAGAAACAGAGGCAGGCAAAGTGGAAAATGTGTGCTTGTCATGGGAGCCACACAATCACTTTGGCCTTTAGCTTACAGCACGGAGATTGGGGATTCTTAATGTCAATCAAGTTTTATGTTACAGTTTCCGGGCTGTATTGGGCTCTGGCCCCTGCCATCAACGATAAAAAGTGAGCAAGTCGTTACAAGATTAAGAAAAGTAACAGTTGCCTTGATGATTGTGGCCAAATTTCAAAGGACATTCTTAAAAATGTAAAAAGCAGGCTTTCGTTTTATTAATGTGTACATATGGCTTGTTGCCTCATGGTTTTCAAAAGTTTTTTTTTTAAGCCGATATAATCTAAGGATGTCAGAATATAAAAAAAACACAGCACAAAAGTCAGAATTAGGGCAACATTTTTGGGAATTATCACTGCCATCAATTTTTTGTTTGCAAGGTCATAGGATATTCCAAATCATTTGCCTTTCATATTCGAGGGTACTTAAAAAGTTGGTGTATACTTAAAAGTTTTTGAAAAAAACAAAATCCTTCGTCGAGATCTGAAACTAGTCAAATATTTTCAGGAATGCCAAAAAGCAAACGAAGCCACATTCTCTTGTCACTCTTTCAAAGTGGTTTCGAAAATTGAAGAATGAAATAAAAATATGGCACTGTGAAAGGAACGAGCTTTTTTGGCATTTCATTCAAGTTAAGGTTCAAAAAAGCTTGGGTGCATTTAAGATGCTGGACCGTGTACTTTTCAGTAAACACCTTCAATTGAAGTCACAATCGGAAAAGAGCAGAACTTAAAAGCTTCCGTCTCATGGAACTCAAATTAATTCGCAAGATTTTATTCGACGGTTGATATACTAGAAGGTTGTGTTTAAGATAAATGGCTCATTGCTGTCAGCTATCAGTGTTATATGCTATTCTTTCAGCAAGCCCACCCACTAAATCAGACTGCTATCGCTTGCCGAACTCTCCAATGAAAGCGCTGTAAATTTGGTTCTAAAGGCAAGTGATATCTGGACTTGATTCGAAAAGTAGAGATGAGTTCCATTGAGCTTATCTAAAAATCAACGAAATCAAGGACTCGCACTCAAGGAACTTGTACAATTCTGATTCGATGAAAATCAGAAAATTCTGAATGCCCAGCATCACGTTTTCTTTTGACAGTCAACTATTAAGCGCAGATTTACACACGCGTCATATAATATTATGAACTTAATATTTTTTATACAAACATTTCATTAATTAAGTTTTTAACGTACACGCAATACTGAGTAAATAACAGCTTTCAGGTAAATGTATAAGTAAATAAATAAGTCGGACAAGGCTATAAAAGGACCGTGAAGTTGATGTATGTATGTTTTCTCTTAGTTTTTGTATGCTTCAATAAAAGAAAATAATGTTGGTTACCTTTTTTCTTTTTTTTTTTTTGAGGGAAATTGCCGCGAGGCAAAAATTCAACTGCTGTTCTGAGGGCTGTTTGTTCTCAAGGACTCTATTCGAGTTGCGGTTGTAAGATATAAAATTGAATTTTGCATGAGACATCTGAGGTTTTTTGTGGGGCAAACTTTATCTTTCGGTTGAGAAATGGTTACAGTTTGTAGCTTGTCAAGCTGTATATACACTCATGATTCCAAAAGGAGCCATCGCATTGCTTGATGTTCGTCTAATAAGAAATCTGCTTTCGCAGGGTGAATCAGAAGACGTTGAAAATGCTTAGATAAAAGAACACGGAATATTTGTTAATTTTTAAAATGGGAATTTCATTTGAACACGGCCAAGTGAAAGTAATATACTGTAAGACCGTCGCACTTTCGTGGTAAGTAATGTGTGTAAATTTCACAGCGCTACATTAAAGTTTCATTGAATGCATAAAGCTTGCAATAACTAATCCGATAATTGTTTGACTATTTGAGTCTAAGGAATATAGAGGAGGATTTAATTTTGATGAGCAGTTGTTTTGTTTATTCAGCCATTTGCTAACTTGGGATTCTTACAAAAGGACTTACAAAGTATTGCGCGTACCGGTGACGATATGCAACCCTTCAGAGTTTTCTAAGGCAATTTTTGCGGGAGAAAATAGAAATGAGATTCAGTGAGAAACTTCATTTTCTTCAGCGAATAACCAAATTCCAAAATCTCACAATATTGAAAACAGAAAAATTAAAAAAAAAAACGTACGAAAATGTCGATGAATTTGGAAATGAGGCTCCGAGAGAAACTTCCTTCTGTTTAGAAAGTGCGATCCAAAAAAAAATTGTTATACCATCTCCTACAAGATAATATTAAAAGTAGAAGCTAACATAACTGAAAGAAATGAATTTCTCCCTTTGAACCAGTTCTCCGTTATCTCTTTTAAAGGCGAAGAGTCTAGTAGACAGAACTCATTCTATGACCCAAAACAGAAGAGTTTAACCTGATTTGTTTAAAATAAGTGAAATCCGCTCTATAAGGCCGTATTCAATTTAAGTAACCCAAAACATCTTGACCCAATCCTTGAAAAACGGTCGAAACTGTTGGCTAAGCATTTTCCCTGGGAGTCATCCCAGATAGTCCATTGATTCCAGAAGAAATTGAGAGTGTGGTACACATATGTCATGAGTACAATGATATATTAAGTCTTCCTCTGATGCACACCTTCAGTACTGTACCAAATTCAAACAGTTCAAGACCAAATGTACAGGTTACATGATACTAATGCGACTGACTCTGTCGCATCAAACCAATTTCGTTAACCCTGCCTGTGGATATTTTGTCGGCCAAAATGATGAACCCCCGCAGAGCTAGTGGTTAAAAAGATAGTCAGCTTTTCTTAATTCGATTGCTGAGGCTCAGACGGCAACTTGTAAATTTGCCACATAATTAAATTAAAATTAAGTTTTGTCTACAATTAATAAAAATTCTGCAATAGATCACCTCACATTAGCTTGGAGATATTAATAACGTGTTGTTTGAATCCAATGTCTATCATTTTCCTAAGAAAGAAATTCAGTCTGCTTGTACAAATTTTTGATTTTTTACGTACTTAACCGCCTTCCGAATTTGTTTGATTTTAATGTCAGGTACATTGAAAAGTACTGGCGTTGATCAATGCAAATGAACTTTGGAAAACGAATCTCCTGAGCGATATTTTTACAAGCATACTCTCTCCTGCAATTTGAGATCACTTCGACCAAGATTTCGACCTTATCTTTCTCTGAATATCATTTCGCTTCGTCTGTTCAACACAAGCTCGCTTCGTCAATGCAGTAAAGTGAAACCTTTTCGGTACATGCGTGAAATGCATACATTAATTAATCTTCTTTCAATTATTGCTCCTGTTATTTGAGACCAAAAAAGAAAGTTTTGGAACTATTCGGACTGATTTGACCGCTCGTGGTTGAGCGGGGTTTGGACCTACAGTATGTAGGTCTTTGGAAGTTTGCAAACCTGTCGATAAAGAAGAAGCCGTAAGAATATACTGGAAGCATGCATCCTGTCAATTTTTTTTTTCAATTTTCTGCCTTTAAGCTTTTAATAGACCAGCTGTTTTTTTTGCTTCAGAGTCCTATTTTGGTTTGACGTAATTCAATAAAAAGTCTTCTGAGCCACCCTGTTTATTGGAGAGAAGTCATTAAAAAGAATTGTGTAATGTTATTTCTTGCCTCGTTCGTTATGACTACGAATTCAAAAGATTTTTCTTTCCATTTTTTCGGATCATTTTCAGTATGGCATCTGATTAATTTCATTAACGTCAGACGGGCACACTAATGAGGCGCCCATGCTGTACTGCTCGTATTCAAAGGATGTCGTTACCTCAAAAATTTTTTTTATACCATAGCCTACACATTTTCTGAAATCTAAATAGATTTACTTGCATCAATCGAAGGGACTTTACGGATTTGAATACAAGACAACAATGACCGGAATACTTGACAGAAAACTTATAATTTAAAGCTTTTGTCAACTATCAGCAAATGAAGCATTTCATCAGGACATTAAATGCAAATGTAACTGTTTTTTTTTTTTAATTGCACATACGCGTACGTATTATGCCCATGTGTGTACATAGAGTATCAAGTGATTATAGATATCGCCGCTGACAGATGCATCCGCGTTGTATCAATGTCGAAAATTTCTAATTTCAAATTGATTGCCATGCAAGAGTATACCACCGATGCCACCTGCTCGCATATCGCATGTCAATGTGCCGTTGCTTTGAAGGGACACATTTTGTATTAATCCAGCGTAGCAATAGCCACATGGGACATTCCGATTCCCGAGCTAATTAGCAATTCCATTTGCAATTAATTACCATTTTCACAAACGCTAAAAAAAACAACTACAATACCCAACTGAGCTCTAAATTTACGCAAAGTGAAATGCAGAATGTTTAATCATAGTCAATCGATTTTGCACGAGCTTGCTATCATAAAAAGATACAAATTCAGACCTATTCGTATTCAGAGAAGTTTTTTATGCAAAATATAAAAAATAAGTAAACAGAGCTCCTTGTTGGGGTTATAAATAATGTCACTTTGGAGGGATGAGGGCGCTCCACAATTAAATGGCTTCAAGTTGACAAACCGGAGCTGTATGTATGTATATCCCTTTGCAGAGCATCAGGTGCAAAAGGCAACGAGTGGCTCAACTAGTATTAAGGAATGTCAAGATACTTTTTGTTTTGTTCTTCTTTTATTGCAACGAAATAATAAGAAGATAATTTTATGGTTGAATATGAATGGTATGAAGAGGGATTTTAAGGACATGTTCATGTCAAATTTTAAAGCCATCGCATGATTTGCAGGTCAATGGATTCATTCAAATGCCAGAGTAAGTCATGCGTAATGTGTCACAAATAAGGAACACGCCAATGGAGAGTGTCACATGATGGAGTGCCAGGAGGCTCAAGGACTAAAAAATCGCATAACCCCGATTGTGCGAACTGAGAATAAAAATAATGAACTGCACACGTTCTAGTTATTTACAAACTGAATTTAGGTTGGATGCATCTGAATGACATATCGATGAGAAAGGATTTGAGAACTCGTATGCTTCAGACTAAAAACAGAAAAAAAAACAAATTGATTCGCTTTGAATTTCAGTAAATCTTTTTCGTTTTTCTTTTTCGATGTCAGTCATATTTTTGAACATTTGAAATGTCTATGGTATTGAACTGTGTGGTACTTGAACTTAGTATAGGAGTTGATTCAACGGTGATTCATTTTGGAAAAACTCATTGAAAGCAATAAAACCGGATCAGGGGAGGCTTCTCACAGTAAACAAGTAAAAAATTTCTCCCGTCATGTGCCTTTAAAAAAGCTTCAGTCGCTTTCTTATACTATATATAAGAAAACAGATGGAAGAAAGTTTATGGAGTGTACAAGAATGTCTTTCAAAACATTTGATCACATTTTAGAGAATAATTAACTTTTAATATATGGAAACTGAAATAATTTTGTAAAAATTCATAAAACAGCGAGTGAGAAATTTATACTAACTTATCTTATATCTTTTTTACTTTTATTTATTTGTTTCGAACGCTAAACAAACAAAAAAAAATAATTACATAAAAACAGCGCATTTCTGTTTAAACATAAAATTAGGTAAGGTGGTTTAACTTTGTGTAAAAAATATTACGGGTACGGGTTTTTCTTCTTTTGATTGCGCACTATTGTTAATAAACACAACTTAATGGCGTATTTGAGGACTTGCTGCATGAAATATGATAGCTTGACACCCTTGGAATCATTTGGCGTAGAAGTAAAAGAATCTGTTTGAACATTTGGTCGAAGTAATTTTATTGGCATGATAGTTTGTGATTGATCGTTTATAAATCTTTGAACCTCCATCCTGATGTTAAGTTTTTGGTGGGGATGTAGGCTCCTTCTCTTTTGCGCTTCAGCTCATGGAACTGTAGCTTGTTTTTGAACTTAAAAAAAATTATCAAAAGAAAAATTACAAAAATGAAAGCTTCTTGCCCATTATCACCCACAAAAATGGTCAGTCGATCGGAGAGGTTTGCGAGTTTCAGCCTATAGCAATCTAACGATTCTCGTATCACTTTTTCACATCACTATGAGCGTAGCCTAAGTCATCGAGAAAAAATTCCGTTTTTTGACTAACAAAAAATCAAAGAAAAAAATGTTTTCTCCAAGTCAAATTCTGTGTGAACTGTGATGTTAAAATTATGCTAAAAATATGCGAAACTATACTGAGAAGAAAAATTGGAGAAGTGAATGGATAAGCCATAACCCCTCATCGTTATCCCACCCTTGAGTTCATTATATAAAAGGAACCCCTATTACTCCAGTGCATTATGATGGCTCTACCCAAAAACATTAGAGTTGTTTAACCAAGCAAGCAATTGCATACAATGGAGCACCCAAACTAAACGTCTGTCTTGAATGATAGCATTATTCAAAATCATTCGCTTTCCCTTAAGTTCCTCTCACAGCTCATTGCTGTTTGCCTGTGCAAATTTTTCATTCACATTTCACTGGTCACACAATTGTACTTAAGGATTAGCTCAGTGCCCTCCTATCTTACAATCTTTATTTGCAATCCCCATACTAATGCTTAAGGTAGTAGATTCAGTCATTCACCTCTTATCTGCAGAGTTATTCGTCCGACCTTAGTTGAAGTAATCGAAGGAAAATCAATTCACAACCTCTGGAGTAGTGGCATACACACCGCCCACTTTACACCACTACTGTCGTAAACCATAAAATTTCTACTTAAGTTCACATCAACAGTTACGAAATTGAGGAAGCCATTCAAAAGGACCAAAATGCCGTACAAGTAGCTGGAAACTTTTGATTCACTTCCAAGAAATAGATACATGAAGAAAGGCCATGCGAAACATGGTCCTCCAACTCTAACAAAGCACCAGCACCAGCGTTCGTCCTCATACGAGATGGCTTCGCACAACAATGCGGGACGACCGACAACGGGACAGCGAATGACAGAGAGAACAAAATGCACTCCATTGCCTTTTCATAGTCGGAAGCACATTATGTCAATATCGCAAATAGTTAATCTTTTTGTGGCCTCAGGAGCATTAGGAAAGAGGGTTTTTCTAAAAGAGTCTTTGGAATGAGGGATGCCTGTCGCCTTGGCCTTATAGGCCACAGTGAGGCAGGAGGGTTCATGAGCGGGTGACCCTTTTATGATTCAATAAAGTGTAAAATAAGCGCTCAACCAACTCTCCACGACAAAGACTTTAGATTTTGTGCACCGAGACCACAGAAAAGGGCTCTGCGTTCGGGCCATTACTTTACTTGTCGGCTGCTGTTGCTGCTGTTTTTGTTGGTACAGCTAGTGTGCTCTGCTCAAATTTGGGGGGGGGATGGAATATCGTCTATGTTGCTAGGTTGACGACGACAACGTCAATGCCTTTTATGTACTCCTAACTTGTTACTTGCCTGGGGCCTGAAGTGTGTTGTGAAAATTTTATTCAATTGAAGGTGGTTGTTTCAATTTTTGTTTTTTTTTCTATGTGATTTTTTTCTTATTTTTCGTTGCCGGCGTTTTCGGCTTTTAGTGGTATTGCCATTGCTACTGCCACTCACTGCTGCCGATGATGCTGATGGGCAGAATACATAAAGTTTGAAGCTCACACTTGTACAGGAGTAGAACTTTAGTTTGATGTTTCGCACTAATGTATTCCGCTCAATTCAGGGATGGTGTTGGTGACGCACGATGCAGGCAACGAGTAAAACTGACTGAGTGGACTATAAACTTTGTTGGGATTTGATTTTGTTTATTGGTTTCATAAGTGAACTTAAAATTTTTGAGGGCAGAATGGCGGATTGTTAACTTTTGCAAACGAGTTTTTTATTAGCAACTAGTTAGTTTTGAAAAGTTTGTCGCTCGTCCTCATTGTCATCGTGGTAATAGTTTAAGAACCGACTTAAAAGTTTACTTACCTCTATCGTGAAAGAGGGTATAATGGATACGATCCTGACAAAAAGAGCTGCAAAGCGGCTTTTTCAAAGTAGAAAATTAATGTGTGCAACATTTGAAATTATTTAAGAGGCTCAACTTAACAAATTTGCATATGGTATCGTTGACTACAGAGAATGGCGTCTTAGAAGAATACGAAAAAAGGTTCAGGTCAGGATGTTCTCTTTTTGATCGTGTGTACGTTCTGGGGTCCACTTCAGGAACGTTTGGGCCTCCGATGCAGCATGACTCGTTTATAAATTATAAGTCATGGGAGACCTGCTCAGGCAAAGAAGCGATTTTCAATGCTAAGGAATAGACAAGGATCACAATTGAGTATGAGTTTTTTTGCACAATATATTTCGAAATATGAGGGCATTGGATTTAAAAGGATGTTGAGTATACTGAACTGACTCAAAAAAACTTGCCAATTGCAGATGATAGAGCTGTATGCGCCCTCAACCAAAACCAGTCCAACCAATTTTCAATTGCCTAGCTGATAATTGCAGGTTATGTTACTGGGACGACGATAGTAAACTGAGCAAGCAAATAACCAAACGTTCAAACCATCATTGATTTCTATTCTTCTTAATGCAAAATTATGGTATTCCAGAAGAGCGTAGGAACAAGAAGAAGTGTCATTTTAAATAAATAAAAATCGAGCTTTTTTATGAAAAAGCAAATACAGAAGTCGTTCTCGTCCATAACATCAATTTCGGACCATCAAAAACGGCCAAGTGCGAGCCAGTGCGCACATGAAGGGCTCCGTACTATCGTACATTCAATTTTAAAATTTCAAATTACACATACCATATTTTTCTTCTTGGTGTTAAATGAAGTTGTAGCTCTTGAAAAGAATGTTTTCAGTGTGGTAACCCCCTTTATTCAACTTTATATTCTTTTTGCGGCTATTGTGTTGAAGAAATCCATCTACGTTTTTTAGTTCTGTTCCACCTTATCGGAAACATTTGCATTTGCTATTTTATAGATTTTTCAATTGATATTTCGGAATTTTCTTTGCAAAAATTTCTGTGCATACTTAATTTATCTTGTATTAAAAAAAACATCCCCAAAAAGGGCAGTACGAGTACACTTCCTTTTTATTATAAGACAATTCACTTTCCCCTCGATTTTTTTCGTTGTTTTCAAATTTTCC
The DNA here is from genome assembly GCA_963555765.1 of Orthonevra nobilis. NCBI lineage: Eukaryota > Metazoa > Arthropoda > Insecta > Diptera > Syrphidae > Orthonevra > Orthonevra nobilis. The sequence goes on along the minus strand of OY743226.1, from coordinate 82,239,100 downwards.
CGAGAGCCTCAAAAACGAACCTTTTTCCTCGTCAATCAATGACACTAATGTAATCAAAAATTGCAACACGTTTGCCTTCGAAAATCCTGGTTCCGCCTGTTTCTATTTAAATTTCATGAGACCCAAAAATCTCCAAACATTGGTTGGTCGCGTTCTTTTTTTTTCTTCCCAATTGCCCTTCCTTAAAGTGTAGACTATCCTCGCTGAAGGTTATTTTTAAATAATTTTTCATGCCGTTTTTTTGGTACAAGTATAGGCCACTAACGCCGCCGCCCGTCCAAAGTAATTAATAAATGAGCCTTTTAAGCCAGCAAGCAACCAGCGCAAGAGTGAAAGGTAGCAAGAGCAACCCCCATCAATGTTACCCGGCTCATCCGACTTTGTGACATGCTGATGAATAATACAACAGATTGTATTGACAAATGACAAGATGGATCTGCCTAACAGGCTACTAAGCAGCACACTGGATCCTAAATTATGCAGAACATTAGCCATCCATTAGGAACGCCGCCCCCAATGCGCCGCAAGGCCACAGCGCCACAGCGCCACAGAACACCAGCTACCGCCAGCAGAGGCCAGCAAACAATGAAAATGCTTTTGGCTTCCTATATAAGGCATTGCGCCGCCCGCCGCCTGTCGCTGTCATCTCCGCTGCCACCAATAGATAGAGCCCCAAACGCAAACCATTGCATTGCGAGTCGGACAAATGTAGATATTCAGAGTTCATGGGCAAGCAGAGAGGTGGATTTGCAAAACTAATTCGATTCCATTGTTCGATTTAAAATTGATGACAGTGCAACATGTACTTACGCAATGCACCACACTACACCGCACCGTAAACGGCACGGTACAGCAAGGCAAACAGCACAACAGAGGCAGTGATTTTATAACTTGGAAATGATTATTGCTGGGATGACAGTATCGAGGTTCGTAGGCTGTTCCAGGGTCATTTGGCAAGTGGGGAACATTCGGGAAGCTTTAAGCCAGACACATGGTCTGGAAGTGTGAAGCTGTGTTGTATCCTCTAATGGTTATCGTTGGTAATTTCCTGCTTTAGAGCTGAATGGGTTATTGAATGTTTAGAAATACTCTGGGCTTTTGGGTGGTTCTTAAGGGGGGCTAATTGTTGCCAACGAAAGCAAATTTATACTCATTAATGAATCAATTCAAGGCCGTCTAAGTGAATAAAACCTAATTAAAGCTCTAGGTCCAGCACATGGAATAACAGCTGATCAATGTAAAAAGATCCTGGTATCATTTTTACTGCAACGTCATGCTGATTTAGTTCATTTGTGGCAATGTTGTTTCAACTTCTGAAAGGTATTCGCATGTAAGCATTGAAATCAATGCCTGTGAAATCAGCTAAACTGTTTAAAATGTTTAAAGTGGTAAATGCCTCTTAATATATTGGTTTTAAGAGTGTGGTTTTGAAATTCAAATTCTAATGCAATCTGTATTGACGTTTGACGTAACAAATATATGAAAAGTTTAACTTATTACAAATATTTTACCTATCAACAGAAAAATAAATCTAAAGAAAGTTTTATTTTAACAGAGGCAAAATCAAACAGAGGCAAATCAAAAATGGAAAATGTTGGGAGTTAAATTAATTAAATTTCAAATAGAAAAGACGACTAAAAAAATTGATTTTGTGGGGAGCTTTATTTCGTCGAATGTACATATGATAACGGATGGCAATAAATGCCGCTGGAAAACCATGTTAATCTGATTATTTGAGCAATAACTAAAAATGGAAGTTCTGCTCATTATTACAAGTATCTTAAACTCCATTAAAAAACTAATGTTTTTATAAGAATTACGCTGCTATTTTCATGGGTTTTTAGTAAATTTGATTTAATTATGAATAAGCTGAATATTTCGTACATTTTTAAAGCCGCCTGGAGTAACTAGTAATGGTGTAAGATTTAAAAACCAAAAAAAAAAAATTGTTGTTAAAACAGTTAATATTTGAAATTTTTAGGTATCCTCATAGTTATTGGAGTTAATTTTTTTTCAAGAAGATTTTAGAAAATTCTAATATTGATAATTTAAAAAATAAAACCTAATGACTAAATTAAATAAAAAAGTTATTTCATATGGTCCTTAACAAATGCTTTACACATTAATAACAAATCGAATTCAAATCAATTATTAATTTTAATTGTATTTTTGAACCTTCAGCTGTCACAAGACAGTGTACAAAGTTCTTCGGATTGAATGTGCTGGTGCACAGTTTATCGTGCAGAAAATCTGTCCTTTATGTTTTCCGCAGTTGTGACTGCTTTTTCGCTTCCCGCGCGACTTTCTTCGTAACTCAATTTTCGACTGCGCTAAATTCTTTGGATAAACTTTTAACATGGAAGGAGCAAAGGAGTTATAGAAAGCTTCCTGTTGATTCAAAATCCACTGAGACAACCGCTCCCAAGGTTGCGAAAACAGAACAAGTGGATGGATTAAGCGAAAATCTTGGCAGATGTCACAGCTTTAAGGAGGTTTATCCGCACTAGTAAACGTTTTTCAAGTGGCTTGAATTCTTTTTCTCAGCTGAGTCGTAAGCCCAAGATCTTTTCCATAAAATGGGTGTTCCAGTTATAATTGATATTCACGATGCATTGTACAACATGTCTGCGTTGTTCTTTACATAACTCGCTCGTCTGGATGATTACGTCGGCGTATTACGTATGAAAGCCGTGTGAAGATGTTAATTTAAAATTGCAGAGCAGACTCGGAAAAAAAACTTAGATGAAACTGGTTTAGTCATTCCTAACAATACAGGCCATGGGTCCTTGGAAACTCTGGTCAACAGCTTTAGCTGCTTTCCATTCTTTAAGTCGTTGCGCACGATTCTCGATTGTCCGGTTCTTGAACCAGATTCTTAGTCTCCTCTTATTTCATGAACCTAATGGCTTTGACTTGAAGACTTCAGAAGTGTTTTTCATTCCCTCGATGAGCTAATGTCCTATATTTAACAGATTCTAGCCTTTCGAACTGGATCCACATATCCAAATATCCGATGGAATTTTCTTTCAAAGACTAACTGGCAGGATTTGTGAAGCTTGATTTTTGTAATTCAAGTAAGGAGTTTAAATCACAGTTCTATGAACTAGCAGAATTTTAATCGATGAAATAGAATGAGTCTTCTTTGGACCTCAACCGTAATTTGTTCCGAGATATGGGCAGATAAACTCCTCTACAACCTCATCGCTATAAAGTCTTTTGTTCAAGATAGTGTTCGACAGCTCTATTTCTTTTCGGCAATATTAATTCGATGACTAACTCACTTCTATGCACTTTTTTTTAAGACGAGGTGAAAGCTTCGAAGATATCATGTTAGGTGCTAGCGACCTGAATATTTCATAAAAGCTAGACAGACTTGAAAAGAGCATTGCTTAACCTGCCTGACTCAATATTTTCATAAATCAAAAATTTGTGTAAATCCGGTACACGTGTAGAATAATTCAGAGGTTCTTGAATTTGTTTTGAAACTTGAAGCTATCAGACCAAGAAATGGCAAATATTTAAAGTAGAGTGTAAACTGGGGTTTTAATCTACCATTCTCTGAGATATAAAGCTTCAGGTTGACCATCATGTATAAATTTGGTGTTCGGCTTCTCTGCAACACGTTCTGTTTTCTTTCATAGATAAAACAAACACCCACAAAACCTTCATCACAAGACAATAAATCGCTGTCGCTTTAAAAATTACAGCATCGAAATCCTCACTTACAAATGTAATAACTACAAATCAATCTGACATCTGTACACAATGTAGTTACATACAGTATGGACAAATCCTGCAACAAAAATACTTTTTAGTTGGTTCGTTATAAAAAAAACTTTTTGAATCCTTGCACACACATGAATTCATTTTTTTCCCCGAACTATCAAATTCAGCACCAGTTTGTGCATCATGGAACTTTTGGTGAGATACAAAAAAATAAAAAAATAAAAATGGGGAAAAATAAATCTCGCCATTATCTGGCGAATCTGGTGAATCTGGCGAGAAACTTTTAATTGATTTAAATTGTTCAGAGGAATTATTTTACGGTGAGCGGATAATTAACTGCAATTTAAATTCCGAGAATAGATGAAGTAGCCTTTTAGAGGAGGTTAATTTGTTTACACTAAGCCCGGTGTTGGAGTTACGATATGTTATGAATAATATCATTTTCGTAATGCGATTTGGTTAGTGGGGATATTGAATTCAGTGCAGTTTCTGAGGTGCTAATGATGTCCGAGCGAAATCACAAATTAAAATTTAGAAAATTTAATTTTTGGAGAGTTACATCAGAACTTTTTATTGGTCCTCATTTGACTAGCGATTGACATATTTCCAAGATTATTTGAAGTAACATATACAAAAGAGATGGAGTTGTACCTTGACTTTCTGTAAATATACTGAGCTGAGCAGTTACATGAAATTTACTGCATTAAAATTGAATCATACAAGTTTGAGTTCAGCAAAGTAAGACGCATAGCAAGCACATATCCTAAGCTAAGAAAAAATTGGTTAATAGGAAAAGTTGGTTTTAAGATGTCGCTTTAGGTTTCTGATAGGTTTCAGTTCAAGTCGGTCAAGCACAGGAAGGGTCTCTTATGTCCGTTTAATATTTTGAAGTTTGTATTACTTTTATTTTTGGCTTTTATAGCGGACATAGAAGAACAAACTCTTTGATAATTGCAAGTCTCTACGTATTGCGGTTCAGATGAAACAGCCCTATGAAAAAAGGATAGAGGAAAGAACGGATAGCGCAGCCTTAGAAATAAGGTCTCCTTGGTGTCCTTTGGGTACAGAGCTCTTAAAAAAATAGGTTGCGAAGTTTTGTTCATATATTTTCTTTAGTGTAGACTGAATTGAAGATGTACACTTTTTTTTGTTATAGCAACGATGCGAACACAATCGTTATGAAATGGCGCATGAGTTATTACCTGCCAACTTAACGCGAATTTGTCAGCACAGAAACGCAAAGAAAATCGAAACTGAATGGTTAAACTGTTTTTGTTTAAACACGGCCGAAAAAAACGACGATTAAAAACGGATCCTACTTCGATAAACATATTAAAAAATGTTAAAGAAAAACTGATAGTTTAAGGACGAAATTAAAAAGCAGAGTTTGTAGCTGATTTACTTACAAAAAGAGGAAAATGCGCATATCGTGTTATTAATGCAAGAATAACATGATAAAAAAGATTACGCTGCAATTAAAGAAGAGGAAAACTTTAACACTTTGAACCTCCGAAAGAAATCCTTCTTTATGATAACATTCAAGGGCTACCCATCAAAATCAATTTTTACAAAGCGGGTAGAAGGATTCTTCCAATTGAAGGTAAAAGTAGTAATAAGTTTGAATCTTATGGACATGCTTGTTGACTGCTTTGTGGTATTTTGACAAATTTCGTCGTCACTCTTCTGCAAGTTGATGTTTTTTGCCTTTACAGCAAAGTAAGTAATATAATCTTTGCCCCCATACGGCCGTGAATACGGAAGTCCACTTCGGCCCGTCACTAAGTCAAACTGTAAAGTTATTAAGTTAAGTTCACAAATGCCATGTACATGTATTGAAATTCACGAATAAGACCTCATCCTTCCATTGACAAACATTTATATTATTTTATTTCCATGGTATTTTCAAACCCTGTGTAATCTATTCACGTCCTTGAATTGTGATTAGGAAAATGGAAAATGTATTGCCTGTCAAACTCAGTAAAGCTTATATAAATTTCTTCAAAGAATGGAGTCCTCATAGCGCACTGACATAGGACGAAGCAATGTACCCAGTCATACATTTTCACGATTAAAGGAATCTTGTATATTTGTGTTTTTTTTTTCTTCTCTTCTTTTTCCGGTGACGTATTGTTGGTTTGTTTTTGCTGTACTGCGCTGTGCTTTTCCATATCTACTATACTACAACTGCTCATTTCCACTGCTCTGACAACTGAAGAGACGGAAGCACAGCAAGCAGTGCGCCATCATCAAAGTGAATTACTTCAAATGGAACCACATCGCACCGTACTGCCACTGCCACTGTCACTGCTACTGCTGTAGTAGCGGATAAGGATGATCCTGTAAGGAGCAACGAAATGATATTTATGCACAATTGTCTACATACATATGGTAATTTCTATGCTCGTCGTCTGCTGCCTAAGTGCGTTGTCTCCGAAACCCTTTTGTCTCACCTTCAACGACCAAAGGAGCAACGAGCCGTAAGTGGGTGGTGGAGCGGGTCTTGGTCTCGCATAAAACAAGAAGAAAGTGTCGCTTTCTGTGTCGCATTTACCAGCATTGTGTACGTGTGTATGGTAATTTTTCCACATAAAATATTTATACGTGTGTAGTGTGTATGTCATTCCAACCAGCATCACCATAAAAGTCATTAAAAGAAACATAACAGGAGTAACAAATTTTTATGCGTTTTCTTGTGCGGATAGCGTTGTTGCTTTTCTTTTCTCTGTTGATCCTTAGCGGGAACTCTCCTCAAACTTCAACCCCTCCATCCGTTACAAAATGAAAGAAAAAAAAAGTCTCGCGGTGCTGACGTTAGGTGGAATTCGGTTCGGTTCTCCATTTTTAACATAAAATCTGTTGGAATAAGGTCCTGACACAGCAGCAAGGATATGCCAACGTTTGGCCGTTTGCTCTTTCATCGTACCAACACACCTTTATGCTGCTTAGTGTGAGAAGGAACAGGAGCACGTATGTTCTTTTTGTTGCTGAGGAGAGCATAAAATTAGGCATTTGCCGGTGTAGAAAGCTGAAACCGAGGGAAGTTGTTGCAGGGAGTGCTGGAATGGCAGGCATATTGACAGAGTCACACTCTTCAACGATTGTAAATAATTTTCTTACTGTGGTGCTTGATGGCACGCTATTATCACAGCGGGGTGGTTTATGTGTTGAATAGTCAGAATAATGAGGTTACACAGGATCTGGTAATTTAGCTTTTTAAAACAAAGCCCAGCCCAATAAGGGCGTGGGCTGGGTAGAAATGGTTTTAATATTTCAAATGTTTGCAAATGAGGGTTTTGAAGGCTGTTAGACATGGGCGTTGAGATTTCCATTCCGATAAATTTATTAAATGAGTGGAAAAACAATATAACTGTGATACTAATCGCATATTATATGAACGTCCTCAGGCTGCATACTTATCACCGTGTGTAGTGATTAAACAATCGACCAACTTTTTTTTGGGTCGATTTGCACTTTCCGATAAGTATTTCAGAAAACGTTTTGGGTGGCAGTGGTACTGTAGTTAGTGCACTTTGAGTGGGATGTCCTATAACGAATCCGTGAAGAAAATTATTCTGCTGTGCCAAAAATCGTCCCCAAATCGCGCGTTGAAAGATTGGTGCCGAAATTGTTAAGTGTACACAAAAGAGGTGAAGTAATATTCAAATACCTTGCAAAGGTTTAAATTTCAAAGCTTAAGACGAAATCAAAAAAGAATTCGAAGAGGATAATATACATTTTACAGTGCCTTTCTTGATACCTCTCAAGCACTTGACAAAGTTTTGCTTGTCGACTTGGGGAAAAAGCTGGGGTTCGCTTTTCCGACACCATTGTGTTCGGTTCTTAAATTCTATCTAGAAAAAAAAACTCTTTCGTGTGAAAATGGATATTGGTTTTTCTCGTTTGAGGATATTGCAGCCGGGTTGCCACAAGGAAGTGCCCTTGGCCCGGTTTTGTACTTGTTGTACACGAGAGATATCAATATCGAAGAAGGCACTTCTATAAATACAGTATCGCTATTTAATCCTTGAGCAGGAAATACGAACAAAAATTAAAAAATACATGGCTTATTGTTCTCTTTAATCTGAGAGACAATGGCTTGACTATGCAGCTTCTTTAACTGAGAATAATATGAATAAATAGTACTTGTGATATGCCATAAAACTCCTGAAAAGATACTCGTACTTTGCGTAAGTTTCCTTTCTCATAAATTTGAAGATGTCTTCTCTTATGTTATAAAGGAGGTAAGTTTGTAAGTTTGTATGTAGGAGGTTATCTTCGAAACTACTCATCCCATTTTAAAAATTCTTACACCCGTATTTATAACAAACGTTCTGGATGGCTATATACTCGTATTATTGAATACGTAAATCGTATTATTAAAGCCTTTTGTGGCGATCAATTTTGTAACTAAACTCGACTGAAGTCCTGATCTAGAGCTGTATTAAGACCAAGAAACTTTTGAACTGGTCAAAATTAAAAATTTCCCCTCATGATTCCAGAGAAAAATAAGAGAGTTGACTTTCTATGGACGATATATTTAAAACACTGAGTCAGCAACTCTAAAATAGGTTTTTTTTTGTAACTGCTTTACTACGACGAAGAAAAATTTGAGTCGATTTACCCCTACACAATGATGCCTCCATTATTGACTCATCATCTTAGAGGCTTTCCTTTAACGATCGACTCCTCGTTAGGAAAAATATTAATGAATCGATTTTCTATTTATCCGAACCCAGCTATACTTAGTTTCATTTTTTATTCGCTTTCTAAAAGTTTTGCTGAAATACCCTCCTGAAGGACACTTTTCACTTTATTCTTATAATTTTTTTTTTAAAGCTCTTGAGTACCTGTATTTACTTCCATGGTAACCGTTTCCTGATACAAATATTTATTTCAGATTGCCCAACCCACAGCCCAAAAGATACTTATGCTCGCTTTCATACCCGCACACCATAATCCACCCTTGACGACTTGAAGTTTTCTTCCGCACGACGACACGATGGATAGGTAAATCTCTCTTTTCAGGTTTCAATTTTGTCTAGGCTTGGGCAGGCTTTCACATCGCTTCCCAAGCACATTTATGAATGTTACGTTTTTTTTTTTTGCCCCATTCAGGAGTAAAGCCATCTCAAGTATTGATGTGGTGCCACCACCCTAAATTTTTATGGGCATGTTTTCTTCTCCTTTTTTTTCAATTTATGAATAGACTGAAGGTATCGCATATCCTATATTGATTTGTGGTTACAAAGAAATATGCGATTGGAATATTTTATGATATTTGAGGGTTGGCTAAGTTGGGCCAGGCGTATTATGATGTTTTATTTGCGTCATGTTGCATAGCGGGTGGATGTAGTATTTGAGTATTGTAGAGTGGAACGCTAACCTTTTCATAAATCGTTGTCCTTTTACCGCAAAAAGGACTTTTGATGTACTTTACTGTGCACAACGCCTATTTTCTTTTCATTTTCTTTAAATACAATCAAAAATAAATCGCATTACGTGCTGATCGTGGTGGTAGTGGTGGTGTGGTTACCTAAAGGGGAATAAATCTTGATGTGGTAAAGCCTTTTGTTGGGACACGTGTTTTTACCCACTTAGTAGCATTTTTTGTATGCATTCTTCCTGCGTTAAGTGGTTTAGACAATTTTTGCTTATGCTGCTTATTTAAGTTGACAAAGGACTGGAGTGCGTCTGAAGGATATGGCGACTCATCTTTGAAGAAAGTGAAAGGATTCGAAGGAAGTGCTGCACGGTTTTATGTTTCGTGCGTGTTTTTTCGGGGAGATTCCCAGATAAAAAGGTATTCCGATGAAGTGAAAATATATTATCAGAGAATCCATTTTGGTAAAGAATCAGCAATAAGCGCTTTATATTTTGATTGGAGTTGGAGTTTCATCAAGTGAAAGATTTTTTGAATGCTTAACCAACCGCGAAAAACTCATCAACTAAAACATATGGAACCATCTCGAGAGGTATAAACATCAGCAACCTGTAGTGAGCTTAAAAAGGACCAATCTTATTCAATTTATTAAACTTCTGAGAAAATAAAATGTACAAGGCTTCAAAGTAAACATCCAGAACCTTCCTTGTTGGTCCTGGCATCATTATTTTAAAAACTCCTCAAATGCCTAGCACCACTACCGAACCTCACTCATTTTTCAATTTCAAATGTAACGACTCTGCGAGTGAAGGCCTCTGTAAAAATGACATTGACGTAAATGTTGCTGCACTCCCACTCCTCGTTGGAATTGTTATTCTTTCTTCGAAAAACAATTCCAAGTAGAAACAATTTCCAAAGGAAAATCTTTAACTGTTTCTTTTGCTGTTTAATTTTAATACAAAAACCAAACAAGAGGGAAAACCAAATAAGGATCCCAGCATGTTGTCCCGCTGACAGCATTCCTCCTTCCCAAACAGCATCCTTAAAAGAACATCACATACAAGCACATACATATATGCATGTACACATGTGTGGCATGCTCCTTCAAGCTTATCCCAACCATATGAATATTCCTTAAAGCAAGTCATATTCTTAATTAAATTAGCATTACAAAACGAAACGACGCAAGAAGACACAAAATGCCTTAAGAGTAAGACCTCTGGTTGCCTGCCCCTGTCATCGGGAGGTTGCTAAAGAAAAGCAAAAACAAAATAAAGAAAATGTGAAAAATTAAATTGAAAAACAGACTTTTCTCGGAATTTACCGTCATTTAAAATGAACACTCACACGAGAAAAAACAGCAAAAAAAAAACAGTCGAGCAGAGTAGTGGCAGTGGCGTGGAACCTGCCAGCAAAAGTATTTCAAGCTTTAAAGTGCAGAGAAACCCCTTCAGGTTTCGGTTTACCTTCTGGAGAACACTTTTCTAATAAATCTCTCGCCAAGTGAAATGGAAAACAACGACGACGAGGAGGACGACGAGGACGACGATGAAGACGACAACGACCGGCGGTACGACTCATAAAAATTATTAGAACGGAAAGTGGATGCTTATCTGAAAGATGTTTTAATTAAAAGTTCTAGGGTGCTGCCTACTTTAAACGAAAAGGCTAAAGGAGCCACATCGTTTTACGTTACACAAGATGTCACAAGGTTTTAACCTTCAGTTACCTGATATATTATATCCTTGTGTATAACGAGATTTGTGTCAATGAGTAGGGATGGTGCTAAAATGGAGAAGCCTTCAAAATGTTTACTTTTAAGTTTTCAATTGGATTGGTAAGATTTCCTTAAAAGTTCCAATGGAACGCAAGTGATACTACCTTCTGGTGTTGACGTACTTAAAACTTTACTCTTCCGTTCCTCATATCCACACATAAAAGAGCTTATTATTCATTATGAAACTTTTCCATTCAGAGTTTTCAAACGCACTTCCATTCATGGAGTCTTTCAGGAGGCGAATAGTTACTCATAGATATGAGTTCTACATTGTTTCATATATCGTCAGGAAAAAGAAAAAAAACTATTGAGATTGAGAGGCTTATATGCATGAGTATCAATTTAGGCATGTTTGCACAGTATCGAAATTATTAAATGAGGTTAAGGGTTACTTGAAGGAATCTATACCCGTAAGTGTCAAGATATTTTAAAGAAAGAGAATATCGCCATTTGTCTTCTTCATTTATGTTTATGAACAAGAAAGAGAAAGATAACCCGAGTTCAAACTTGGTCCGATTTGAAAAAAAAATCAACATTTTTGTCAAGACATTTCCATATCCCTCAAAACTCCAACGGACACTTTTCTCAGAAAAAACACTTCGAAAAAAATCTTGCAGGAGGGTCTTGATCGACATAATCTAGTTGTTTTACGGTTTTGCTGAAGTAACACTGACTGCCGACGATAATATTTCTCCCGATCTCCACCAAAGTGTCGTTTTGACGGATCGATTCTTTGTCATATTCCATTAATTTTGAGACGAACTCTTTTGGCCACTTCTTGAAACTCTTATTGGGTGCAAGCGATGTTTGTCTCTTTTTTGAGTAATACAAGTCAGTTGGATAATATTTGCCGAAAGAGCCTGGTCTATTGTTAAAAAAGCCTAATACAACTTTTTCCCGAATCTGCTCTGTTTGGTGCTGGAATAGGTGAAGAGCTAAGTTTCTAAGATTAAGCGCAGGGTTGAGTATTCCTATGTCCTTGTTGCTAGTCCTGGATCGAATGCTCTGTCTGTCTGCTGTATTAGATCGAATATCCTGGTTTCTAGTAGTGGTTCGACAGTTCTCGTTGCTGGTCCTGGATCGACTGCTCTGTTTGCTTTTACGTAACCGAGCGAGTTGGTTGCTAGTATTGCAACCACTGCTTTACTGCTAGTACTGTGACCATTGATTTAGTTCTAGTTTTGGATCGACAGTCCTAATTGCTATTGACGTGTTTCTATTTTCTGCCACGAGAAAGCTTCTGTAGATGCTAAGACGTTCAGATTTGCATACAACATGATCAGCATATATCTATGTTGGAGTAAGGCCTTGGGTTCCTGGAGAGTTTTTTTTACAACCTTTAACGATGACATTACTGATTAAATATGTGACTAGTATTTACGTTTTCCTTCGAAGTCTCTATCAAGCCTTAAATGAGACCTCAATACAATCGATTGACACCGACAAAATTAAAAACTCAATGTCTCAAAGCATCAGGATCGTAACCAAGGACTAAACAGATACAGCACACTCCACACTTGAACATGACAATCAGGTTCGTTGTTAAAAAAATACATATAGTAAATGTATGAGATGAATTTATTGAAAACAATTTTGAAAATGAAATTTTCAATCTGTCAAATCCAACCTCAAAGTTGCTCTCCACAAACCGACTGAAGCCAACAGTAATCCAAAGAACGTACAGCTCCTGCGGTTCAACCCTCAAAAAAGTCTTCGAATCGTAACAAAATCCGGGGTCATGACAGATATGTTTTGGTTAGTTTTTTTTTTTGCCCTGTTTTAATCTGACAGACAGGAATCTGTCCAAACAAATCAACAAAAAATGAATCAATTTATCTCGAAACAAATCACGAAAACTCACCACAGAGTTCCGCCGTCCTGCTGCGGTCTCCGCTTCTTCTGGCATAGTAAAAGTTAATGTTTTTTTTTTTTTATTTTGTTGCTTCCACATCTCACTAGGAGTGTAATACACCACTCGTACAACACGACCACTATTGCGACTGCACAGCGGGTGAGTTGCCCCTCATCCAAGGAAAACTCAATCCAGATACAGTTGGCGATGGTGACTGCCTTGATCCCTGTCCCGGGGATCATCAGACATCTCGAATGATGTTCGTTTATGGGTTTTTGATTGGACGTAAATGTGGGTTTGTGTTTTTCGTCGACGACGATTTATGGTCACCCTCCCTCGCCTGGGATCGAAAGCCAAGGGTGAAGTCACTAACTTCATCTCGGAATGATTACATTTCAATAATAGTTAATTTATTTTTTCTACATATCGAAAAACAAGAAACCCTTTTTTTTTTTGGCCATAAACAATTATTTGCTGTTGTTGTTTGTAAGTACATGCAAGTATCTGTGCACAAGTCTAACCTTTGCTCATGTTTATTTGATTGACGACGTCTAGTTCGTGTGGTGGTTGGTTTTGGTCTCGATTTGGAAATTTCTCCAAAAAGTCGTTTTATTGCGGGGTGGGTGGAGTGAAATCCAAAATTCCTTGAACCCAAGGAATGAATATTTAATGCATTCCTATGGCACATTGTACAATGGCTGCTTGCACTCTTGGAACATTCTTTACCTTTTGCTTCCTGAGTGCCAACTATCTAGTGCTCCACCGCCGCTCTACCGCTTTACCACGCTGCTGATGGCAAAAGTTTCGTCAGTTAAATTACGAAAAGTAATTTAGGGTTGAGTGTTTCTATATATGCGTATGTGAGTCTCTGTTTGTATGTGTTTGTTTTTTTTTTTTGCTGGGGGTGGTGGCAGGCAGACGATCCGGTCGTTTTGTGCCATAATAAACTTTACGAGCCAGTGGACAATGATATCCATCCTTAGCCTCGGAAGTCATTCACATATCCTCCACATTCTCTCTTTCTCTGAAGTGTGCACAGGATATGTGAACAACACCAGGCAGCAGGCAGGCAGTCATTTTGGTCGGGTGGACGGACGAGCGGACGAACGGATGGGCTTTCGGACCGACCGCACCGTATACAACAGAATGTTGAATACATGTGAGGTTATTGATATCCTTGGACGGGAGAGTTAACCGACAGTACAGTGAGAAGTATTTCCATCTAGGGAATTGGTCTGGCTCTGCGTGTCTTTTTGCCAAAAAGTTCAAATTGCATCGTTATCTTTAAATATTAATAACATATGAGGGCGGAGATACTCGTATGCTTCGTCTTAGTGAGCAGTTTGCTCTTCCTCGTTTTGTCGGTTGGTAACGACTTTAGGGGTTCAATGTAAATGCCACCGGGCCAAACGAGGAAGGCGTACTTAATCAAAGGTATGAGAAGGCAGCATAGTGAACATGAACTCGGTCTTTAAACTTAAAGAATCTATCTCGAAAGTAGAGAAGCATTCATTGTTGACTCAGTTGAGTCAAATTCTGACAAAGATCTATGAGACTTAACGTTATAAGGCATTGCCTAAGACTGAAAATAAATGTTTATCAAATTTGCAGAGGTGAGCCAAGCTTTTCTCGGTCCATACAATTTTGTTTGCATTAAAACGTTTCCACTTGACTTTAAGACACTAGTGTAAGAAAACGTTGTCGAATTGTCTTTTAAAATTTATGTTTTGAGGTTCGCTGGTTTCGACTTCTCTTCTCTTCTTCTCTTCGAACGATTTGACAAGCGGAGTTTTTTTTTTGGTTTGATAAAAAAACAAAGAACTGATCTTTTTGAAGCCATTTCATCTTAAATAGCTTTGGAGATCAGATTTTTTTCATTGGAATATAGATTGAAAGTTTTTTACGGATCTAGAGCACCTTAGTTCACATAGGATTCAGATTTTGCTTATTTATTCGTATCAAATGCGATTTAATGCAACATTCTGTATTCCGTATTCTGTTATTTTTTAAAGAGTAAACTGCTCTTACAGACGAAAAAATAGCCCATCGGCCGTTTTTTGTTTTAGCTTTGACAATTATTCTTTTTCTGTCAAACTAAGTGAATGCCAACGGATCTAAGGATTCTTTGAAAATATTTCTAATGGCTTGTCAGAAAGACTTTATCCTAGCAATAGTTATCTACTCTTATAACTTAACTTTAGTTCAAAATACCTCATCAGGATAATTTTTTTTTTCGAAGAGTTTTCTTTTGAAAACCTGAATTATTTTCATCCGTCAGCATCAAGATGCAAGGACAGACTGAAAGACCGGTTTGCAGCACATTAAGGCTAGTTATGCAAGAGCTCAAAGTTTGTGTTGTAAAAATAATGGTTTGTGGAAAAAACGCTGACAGCAGAGTGATGAAGCAATTTTCGAAAACAAGAAATTTCTACTTTACTGCATATCAACTAATTAAACTAGGTCGATATTAAGTTTCTTTCTTATTCGGACTTCATCCAAGGATCAATTGAATTCGCCCTAAGGCTACAAATCCCTCTGTTCGCGCCGTGACATACCTTTCATTTCGATTTGTTATTGCAATTGTTATCCCTTAAGAATAGAATAAATAAAGTTGCTCCTTGAATGTTTTCCATCATAATATTATTTAAAATATTGTTCAAAAAATTATTAATGGTCTAATGTAATTTTACTTTGTGTTTTAAAATCGAATGAGGTCCAAATGTGTCGAAAGTGCTAAAATAAATTGAACAAATTTCGTCCTGTAATTAGAATATTTAGTTTGATTTGAAAAACTTTGCTCGATTTTTTCAGAAGCTGTAATTAAAAACCCACAATGAAAGGTCATCTCACTAAACTTAAAATAGTTTTTTTTTTCCATTTATTTACTCTGGTAATGTCCATAATCGAAAAGACGGATTTTATCTGGAGTCTTTGTTATGAAATCTACTGAAATGGGGTTTAAGGCGTGCAAAGGCGTTTCTCTAAATAATTTTTTGCAAAATGCGATGTAAGGAAGGCTCAAAATTCCTATAAAACAATTTTGGCAGTTGTTAGGTATATTTATTCTCACGAAATTGTTTTTGTAAGAATTATTTTATACATTAAGGGAATTGATACTTTTTCTTTAAAACAAAACATAAAACAAATTATGACCAGAATTAATTATGAATGATCTTTTAGTGTATATTTTCAGTGTTTGATCTGTTGAGGTTTTGAATATAAGGGTTTTTGTTTAAATATTTTACTTGTCTGCTCTAATATGATATAGAGGTAATGTTTGTAGGTTAATATGTACGAGGTATCGTGGACACTCCTCATCCGAATTAAAAAATTCTTTCACCAATATTAACAAGGGACCTTCGGAATGAATGAAGGAATTAATAAATAAATAATAATAATAAATGTTGTGTCAAAAGATACGCAGGCTTCAAGCCTCTAATTTTGTTCTCTATCTATGTCTTCCTATATCTCATCTGAAGCTGAATTTGACAGATTTAGATAAATGGGAAGTAGTAGTGAAATAAATAACTTCGTCCGACGCTTAAATCTTTATTTTGAAGTACACCTTTTCCTTCGCAGATCTGAGAAAAACCTTTTAAATCTAGGGAAATTTCGTTTAAAATCAGTGTTCTGAGATTTGAGTTTATCGAAAGGAATCAGAAATTCGGCAACTTTCAGAACGGGAAGTTAATAAAATTTCTGACGTCATTTGAAAGGCTTTTGAGCACCACTTAATCGAATTCTTATTCACTTATAAGTGACCAACGTATGAGCAATTTCCATCCCAATATACACACATGACAAGCATTTCAACTCTATAGCTGTCAAGTTTTATCAATCGAATCCCGGCCAGTCGTCCCCCAAAATATCGACCCAAATTAACACACCCAAAGTACGGGTAAACTCAAAGGTTTACTTGTGTTTTTCTTTCGGATAAGCAAACAAACGAATTAAAAAAGCCGCCCGCATACACAGGTACGTACGTACAGAACGCCGGGTCATTTTTAATGTTTACTCGCAATAGTAGACATTCAAAGTTTTTGGGGCTTTCAAAAAACCTAAACCACGGCTGAAGCTGGAGCTGGGTAGCTGGGTCCGGGTTCTATGTGCAACTTTTGCTGGAAATTTCAATTTATAACGACCCTTTGGGCGTTGTAATTGAATCATTATCTATTCATGACAAGAAACATGGAATGGGAATTAAGTTTTGTGAAAAGTATGAGAGGGGTTGGACTGCTTGTAGTCCTCATTCTCATTCTCGTTCACGTCGTGTCCTTGTCATCGTCAGCGTGGTGAGGTAGCTTAACCGATTCGATTAAGTCTAACCGCACTGCTCTTAGGGTTCACTTGGGATTCAATTCAATTCGAATTTCAATTTGTAATCAGTTTGCAGTTGCATAATTTATTTTCCGTTCCTTGCCGACGCTGTTGTCGGCGATAGAAACGTTGGTTGGTGGTGCAGAAGATGGTGATGTCCATATCCATGGACCTAGCTATTTAGTGATGTGTTAGTAAGCCGAAATGATGTCCTTATTTTAGCTGATTGGTGAGATGGAATCGGCTAATACACAAATATCTACGGGTACCTATGTACATACATATCGCCTTAATTCGATTAATTTATGCAGTCGCCTTTGCCGGAGATGTTTGCGTTTCGTTTTCGGCACTCGCCCTGTGTATCAGGGAGATAAAAAGTGTCCAAAAAGAAATACTGTTTGTTTGACAAATTTAGATGTGGTGTTGCAGTGAATAATTTAAGGGTGACTTTTCGCCTAGATAGCTTGTACACTTGTGCACATACAATTTTGGGGTGAAAGATCTCTTTCACAGTGAGGATAACGTTCTCCTTCTATGTGACACAATATTGGGTCAGTGATATCAGCCAACTGAAAATGAAAAAGATGTGGAAGATTCTGACACGTTTTGACAATATGATGTCACGTTATGAATCCTTATAGATGAAAAGGTTTTAAAATTTTTTCACATTGTTTCGATGAACGACTACTTGCGTGGACATTGTGGATATTGAACTAACTGTATTATAAATAAATTGTAGGACGGCTTATGTGGAACGAAGCTCAATCTTACTGGAACCAAAGTTCGACCAAATTCTGGCCATAAAAAAAAACTGGATATCATGCCTTGTAAGCGCTTTCCGTTGTCGTCTTGAATGCAGCACCCTGGACTTTTTTCTTATTTCTCATCATTATTAATAGACCAAAGACATGTTGTAGCTTCAAGGATCATAAGGAATAAAAATTCAAGGAGTACGACTCAAACAGTATGAAAATAAATATAAGTCTCCATAGAGTTTCTCCCGAGGGCGAGGGTTATCAAATCAAAGCTGAATTCGAAGTGCGACTCGAGTTGTTAACTATGAGGCAAAGAGGGTTGATTATTTTTTGGTGTAATAAGGGCAACCCATCTAAAGAAACCCGAAAAAAGTACCCAGGTAAGAAATTATTACAATGCTAGAATTGTTATACAATTTATGTAAGAATACAATTAGCGGCAAATGTGCTACAATGTCCCAACGGTGGTAAGAATATTTGGTCATTCGTGGGAAATGCTAAATACGAAGGAAAAGATACACAGCTGTTCTAAATTCCCCCATTGTTCTGAACTGCTGTTCTTTTAAATTTTCTTATCCAATTGATTCTTACACAAAGGACATCAACCTCGTATACAGCTCTCTCATTAACACATTAAATTCCAATAGTTGCACGATACTTAAATGTGGATTTAAGAAGAACAGAACTCAGCCTCAGCTTTATCAAGTCCGATTTCGGCTATACAGTCAAGTATGGGCAACGCTTTGCCACAATAGGTATTTGCTTATCATTATAATTTTGAGAAGCTAAAAGATGGTGTGCAACGGAACCTGCTTTAGATTTTTCCCTGATCTTGAGAGCCCGTGTCATTTGCTTACATTAAAAGCGTAGTGGAATGAGAAAATCTAAGCAGTACCCGAGATAGCGATGATACGAAGAGGGAATAGCAAAGTTTAGCGAAAAGGCAATTCAGGGATTAGAGGAAGACTTCTCATTTAAAGTATAAACCGTATGCTGGGTTCGTAAAGTCTTATTCAAAGGACAGGTCCTACGAATCTCAAGAAAGGCTTCTATCAAAAAATTAAGTCAAAAATCAAATACAGTTGAGTTTAATCTAATAAAAAGAAGAGAAAAGCAGAAAAGGATTTTTTACATTTTTGGCAAGTATCCCGGTTTCTTTGATCTATTTTGGTCTTGAATTCGTATTCATTCGTATAGACTGAGCCACAAGAGAGCGTCTCGTTACTTTTGCTTTCAAATTCTTGATAGTGATGCTAGTCTCATGACAATAAGTTCCCTTAACCGCACCCGTAAGCTCACATTTTCTTTTCAAAATGTTACAAGTCTTTTGTAATAGATTTCGTTGTTGTCTTCAATCTGCTCTGCCATTGGCACATATTGCGTTGCGTCCAATTAGAAAAAACATTTTTATTACAAATCCCTTCATTTTCAAAAGACTACTTTCCCATGGATACGCCTTAAAAATAAGGCGAATTTTCCATAAAATATCTGCTCGCTTACAGCCCACACAGTGTCACCATGTGTGAATGGCCGCAAAACACCAATAGCAACAGCAATGACAAAGAAGTCATTGTCCTTTCAAAATGTAACCTAAAACTTCTCATTTACCCGTTTCCTCTTTTCAAATAGGCAAGAAACGTCGTGCATTTACAATAATACGCAATTTTCTACCACCCCAGATGTGTTACTGTCCTTGCCAGACGAGCTGGATCCCATATTCAGACGCATACATTCCCATTCTTGACGCCACAACATCCCCATCCGCCAAGCAAACAACAACAACAACAACAACGGTAATCTCTACATCCATTAAAAAGAAATAATTCCTAAGCTCCCATATTTCATTGCTGCTACTACTGGTGCTTCTGCTTCTGCTCGTGCTGCTTGAGCTCCCTGTAGCCCCTCCCCTCCCGCCGACCTCAATCGCCATGCAAACTCCAAAGGACGACTTTTTCCTACATGCGTAACAAGTGGCTGTGACGACTTTTATGTCTATTGTCCTATCGAGACCGATGACGACGTCAGCGGCGGCTGGGAGAAGCAAGCGAAAAAGAACAAAAAACAAAAAAAAAACTCGCAAAAATCACTCTCCCTCTTTCGTTTTGGGTGGTTCCTGCACCTCCCCCCCCCCAATTCATATCCGCCCCATACGCAAACTTTCATTCCTTGCGAACAATGCCATTGTGAGTGTGCTTCTCTGTGCAAATGTGTACATTTATATCCTTTCACTTGATACGACCGAAGAAAGGAGAAATTTTTGTGTCCTTTTGTCTGTTATTCATTGCAAAAAAAAAATAAAGGAAATGTAGAAAATGAGAGTATACGAAAGATTGTATGGTCCTTGGTCCCCATTCCCCCCTTTAATGTGCGATGCGATTGAAATTTAAAAATCCATAAAAAATGATGAATGATAGATTTATATAGCGCAATCATATACAGAGAAGTTAGTCCTTCGTCCGTGCCGCTTCCGCATGGAAAAATTGAAAAAAAAAAAAGGAAAACATCCGTTTAACCCGTCTGCGAATAGGAAAATAAAAAATAAAAAGAGAATGTTTTTAATAAAGTTTATGCTGTGGATCCGCAGATAGACAGAAATAATTTGTCTTCAAAGTTTAAATTGAAATGGCAAGAGGCAGGAGAGAAGGAGCCATGGCTGGTTCCCCCGAAAATCTGCGTTTTGCCGGAAGGTGTAAGTGACCGTGACCTTTAATATAACCGAATTGTGTGAGTCTTAGGTATGCCTGTTTTCAAATTTCGAAAGTAAAACCGACTTAAAAGGGGGGCTCTCATAACACGAATTGCTTTTGAGCAAGATTCAAAGATATTTTCCTACTGTAGACTAGTGTAAATGCGGGCAAGGATCAAAAAGCGACTAAATTGAAGTTATGAAAAAAATGACATTTATTCTTCGGCTGTTTTACTCCTGGCAGGTATTCAAGTCTCTTCAGCTTAGCTTAATTTAAGCCAAATTTCACATGTCGTTTGATAAGGCGTGACATCTTATACCTTCTCAGATCCATGTTTATGTCAGCCAGAACCATGCCGATCTTTAAAAAAGATCGATAAAATAAGTCGATATCAAATCCTCCGGCCCATTTCGGGCTCCACTCACGGAATCGAATTGAAACCAAACACATCTGAGTTTCTCAAAACACAGCATAATCTTTCGTTTTTCTCCTTTTTCTTCCACTACCTCTTGTATTCGTATCCTTTTGAAAGCGAGCAAATAATGTAAAAAATAAAATTTGCTTGAAGGAAAAAAGATCTCCAGCTGCCTCGGACGAAAAACTAACAATCAATCGACTAAGGTCTTCAAATTTTAATGCTACTCCATATAATGAAGAACAGTGATTATTAAAATAACTTTATACGTTTTATAGATCTTCGGGAAGAGACTGGATCGAGTTCTTTGGATTGGCAGCCACTTTTAGTGATTTCCAGGCCGAAGTACTCGTTTATACCCGCCACAATTACAAAGCGGCAACGTCACTTGTCACATTTCGGCCGTTTGCTTGCAAGCTACAATCCGTTGAGTGACACTACCTTCTTACGCTTAACTTTTTAACAATCATCTATTCACATCTACTCCTTCGAGAACAACAGTTTATTGGTGGTTAAATGAATAGGTAAAATGGGTCGTAGGAGCACCGAAGACGCTCCTCGCTTTGGAAGGCCAAAAGAGCATACAGAAAAGTGAAGTCGGGCGAGCAAGGTAAGTTTATGCGTGTGTATCTTAAAAGAACGGGCGGGATACATTTTACACGAGGACTTTTCAGTCCACGTAGTAAAATACCAGCGAAGTTCAAATGGAATAGTACATTTATTTTAAGGGTTAGAGAAAGAAGCCTTATGAAGAGATCTTCCAGTAGTGATACGACGGAAGTTGCTATTACAAAAGTTGCTTCAAAACCTCAAAACCATACAAATAACAGACAGCTTTCAGGCACAGTTTTATTAGGAAATACTTATTTAAGCTTGTTTTTCAATATTCTCGTATAAGTCGATCCCCATCAAGGTCCTAATTTTTCTAGTCTAGGCTTTTCATTAAATGACGGAGTAGAAAAACCACACCTGCATCTGCAGCATGCGAGTTTGAATCGGAGATCGGAAATATACGGCAATTCAAAGAAGATACTTTAGTCTTGGAGCTTATAACCAAATTTTCAAAAGAATAAGTTACTAAATAATGTCGGATAACATATCAACGTGACACTCAGAACCATATTAAAAAAAAGTCATCCGCAAAAGCAATTCAAACATCTTTTAAACCAAGTAGAAAATGTGTTAGAAGAAAGGGAATCGGACTACGAACAAAGCCTTTGGGTACCCCTAGATGAGTATTTAGAGATATCTCCTTATATTATCAATATTCACTATTTGAGATCTTTTTTAGGGAACGACAGAAACCAATCTCACATGAAGTTGCGAATACCTGCAAGCCCTTTTTAAAAATTCCGATATGAAGCGCGATTAGCCAATCAATTTTAAGGACTCGTTTTTAAGATTCAAATCGGTTTACACAATAAGTGCAAAAAATTCGAAGACTCAAAACGATCAAACTGTCATAATGGGGTAATGGGGTAAGAAAAAAATGTATTCAAGAAAAATCTTTAAAAAATGTAAGATGTCCCGCTAACAACTGAAATTGTGTGGGACTATCTTAATTTATAGACTGATAGTTGCGCTGATTGCCAGGCTTAACTTAATGATGTTTTAATCAAAGAAATTTAAATATTTGTTACTGTTGCACATTTCCTTTCATCCTTATAACTCTTAACTGTTCTGAAGTTGCTTAAATGGATAAAGTTTCCAAGTAAATTTCGCAACTGGCAGGAGCACATAGGCAAGCACGAGTGCGGAAGTCTATGCGGTATATTCTTGCATTACACAATGATTGATTACACGTGTACCGTCACGATATGTTATATTACCGAATTCGTGAACACTGTAAATGACGTTTTGAAAATCACGATACCACCCACCGCGGCAAGCTCCACGTGTTTTACGTCAATCATTTTCAATATCCGCTGCCTTCTGTTGTTCTAGAAGAAACTTTCAAGGAATCCAAAATTTGGAATTTATTTTTAATTTTTCCCTACTCAATCGAAGAAACAATTTAAAACTAGCAAATTGACCCCCGTTTAGAGCTTAAGGCACCAGCAAGTCAACCAGTACTGTTGGTGCTGGGGAAACTGAATTTGTATGACAATTAATTTTGAACGAAATTCTAATCCACTGAAGGAATATGTCAATATTTAGCGATTTTATCGTTTGAAGTGCGCCATTAATGAAGCGTATACGATTTTATAACTTTAGTCCTTACGAACTCAAAACTTCAATACCCCTAAGACGTTGTCAGTAGACCACGTCAACAAACTAGCATCTCTTCACGTTTATATTTGTAAATCTAAACAGCTTTTAGTTAAGTATTATTTCGGCTGCAATTCATCTGCAAGGAGTTTAAAAACGCAGTACAAAGTGCTCAGAAACTTCTTACAAAATGCTTTTGAAAACCTTACTGCATTTACAGTACAAGCTGTAAAGTACCTAGTAGGCTCCGTTCAAGCATTGAAGAAATTAAACGTCTCGACTCTCGTTACAAAAAGTCACATCACATTTAACAAGCAACTCACTATGACTTTTATATTTTCTCAAATTAGAGATCTGGTTAATTTATAAAGGCTCCTTTCAAAGACATTCACAACGTAAGCGTACAAAAGTTGTCATAACAATTTTTTTTCAAGGATATTTGATACGAATCGTATGCCTCCTTTCAATTTTTGCACATTAATGAGTAAAAGATTATCAAGTTAAGCAAATTTTAAGTGCTGCTCCTGAGGATAAATTAAATTATAGCAGGGGAAAGAGCGCCAGAGAGAAGGAATAATAATATTTGTATGCTAAGGATCAAGTGCCCGCGTTTGAGACGATGTCAACAAACTCACAATTGGTTACAGCAGCAACGTGCGCAGACTATTCAGGAAACAAATCTACATGGAATGAAAGTATAAATAAAGAAAAAAAGCGGGGAAAAAAAATATGTAATATTCTGGACGACTCTATGAAAATAGTATCGCATTGCACAATGAGCGCGCTAGAGGTGTTCCAGAAAATGCACCCCACAAATGAATGAACACAGTCAGGGCTCTGTTAGAGGACCCGTGTTTGCGTCATGTCGCATTAAAAAAAAAACAACTAACAAAATATGACAGCAATGATGATGGCGACACTAGTGGTTGAGGAGGGTTGGGTGAGTGGATTTGCATGCACCATGATATCAGGTCTTCAGTGTGGTGTGAGTCGGTGGACCCTGAAGGGCATACATTTCTATGAATACGTGAAAAGGACACCACCATTCAAATGTTGCGCATTAAAATGTCGCATGTAATTCAGCCAGAAGACTCTCATCCAATTAAAAGAACAAAAAATAAAATAGACATCACTTCACCACCAAATCCACCCACGGTAGTTGCCCCGGTAGCAAACCCTCATGTTGATGGACTCGAATAAAAGTGTTGGTTGCCAAATCGAGTTTTTCTAAATCGAAAATTCAGCCATTTAAAAAGTGAAAAAGGTCTTCAAAAACGGCCTTTCTTTTCAGTTGGATGATTTGGTGTCATTTAATTGTGCTATGGCGCTATGTTCCGGTGCCAAAACACAAAAATACATCCGGAAACGAAGAAGCTGACGAACTTGTAAAGCAAATTGATGTAAAAAAAACAACCAAGCTAAGTAGAATTGGATTCAAGGGGATTCTTGTGCCACAGACTACTCTGTCTTACTATCGACACACAAACATCGACTGATCACGCTAATCTAACTCGCAGAAATATCAGAATCCCTGGTCATCCCCCTTTCACAGGAGGCGTATAACAAATTCCGGATCGGATTAGGTCTTAAAGTTATTGCATTTTTTTCAATGTATTTAGATCTTTCGAATTCGCTGAGCTGAGATACAAGAAAACAAGGATTTGTTGTATGCATGGGCAGGAAAAAATTAATCCGTTTTTCATCCACGGAAAATGTTCACCGAAGAGACCATATAAATAACCCGGCGTGTTTACACCCACTTTTCGGGTGCAGGTGGAGTGCACTGGGTCTTTTAAAAAACGGTCGTATTTTAATAGTTTTCTAGGCTTCCGATAAATCTAAAAACATCTGCAATTGCAAAAGTCAAAAGTTCATAACCGTTGTTAATGAAATAGACCAAAAAGCGGGAAAAATGAAATTTTGTTGAAAAATTCATAATGCAAACAATGAATGAATATTTAAAAAACGGTTCTGGTCTTCTGTAGCTTGTACTATGAGCTCTCAAAAGAATGAAGCCTCGTTTTTCCTTTGCTAGTATTAAAATTTAACAACCGTATCTTTTCACTGCGTTGATTTAGAAGCTCAACAGTTTTAGAGGTATTTAGATGTATCACGGATATTTTTGGGACTGAGGAGCAGCTTAACTTTTTGGGGGAAAAAATACTCATAAATTTGGATAAATTGATTAAAATTTGTCCCAATTCTATTAGCAAATAAAAATCCAAACAATTCATAGATTTTCTTTTTTCAATATGCTTGTGATTTTATGATAAGCCCTCATGGAGCGCTCTTATAAAACATTTTTGTCTGTTTTCAACGTCTCATTTTTACAAAAAGGTTCTCTACTCCTGACATTCTTTTAAAATTCATGTTTTTTTTCTGTTTTTTTATTTTAAATTAAATTCAAATGCAAAAGTGGCACAATGCTCTCGCTGACTCTACAAATAGAAAAAGAAATATAGACTTGAATCTGTGGTGACATGGTTATGAATCGTTACTACCATCCTTATCATGGCGTGCTTTCGTGTGCTTCCATTGTGCTCATTCGAAGGCTAGGTTGCTTGAGTCCCAATTAACTGTGTAATTCTTACACTTGTTCACCTCTGTATGGGTAGATGTTTAGCTGAGTGTATTCTTGTGCTGCCAAAATAGCATTCATTTCAATGAAGTTTTACAAGCATTGTTAGCAACGCTATTACTCCCAGCTCAGGTTCCTTTCGAGAGACAGTAATATGACATTGCTTGTCCTTTGAGAAATAGCACATAGGTTCCACACACGCAAACGGCTGCTACTGTAATTTTCATAATATCCTCAAACATACTCGTATTGTGTGTCGTCTTTCTTCTTCTTATTCTTGGAAATCCTGACTATAACAATATGCTTGGATTATTATTCGAGACTGTCGTAATTGCGGGGCGAGTCAGACTCGAATTGATGGAAATCAGGAACGTTTATTATGTACTTCAGTTCGGAGCTTCAAGTGGAGACTGCGAGTACTCAACGAGTACCTTATCTGTTTATAGACGTCGTCGTCGTCGCTTGGTTTGCTGCTTAGGATAGTCTAATTTTCTGTGCCCCATAGTGTTAATTAAAAATTCTATTTTAATTATTCAAAAATTCCAGAGAGCACACAGAATTACTCGACGTCGACATCAACGTCGAAGACTAAACAAGCGCGCGAGAAGCAAAAGAATATGGAAATGACTTTGGCTGGTTGAAGAAGGATGAATACCCAAATGGCACAAGGCTTTAGTATTCGGCAAGGGCAATGGGTGGTGCTAAAGCTGGTGAGATTTTTGTTTGATGTGGTCGGGGAGAGATGGAATTATATTCTCAGAGTTTATAAATAATTAATTTAGAATTAAAGGGAAAAGAATGCTCTTCAGTCTTTGCTGTTCCTGTTCCACAGTTGGCTGGCTCTTTGCTGGATGTTAATTCTGCAAAGAGTACTGAGGTAAAATTTTGAAAGATTTTTGACTGTTTTTTTTTTCCTGTTTATTTTTTGTACATCGTTGTTCAAGCTTGAAATTGGGTTGACTCAATTTTCCGGGTAAATGTACTTTAAGACGCGTTATACAAGAGCATTACCTGAGCATTGGAGTAATTAACGTGTTACCGAGCATGATTACCTGTCGCCATGGGATCAAAATTTACTTTGATATTAATTTGAGTAACTTGACGATGTTTTCTTGCCCTACACCCTACAGCATGAAACTTAGGTTTGCTTTGGTTGGTTATATTGGGAGTAATATGACTCATTAAGAACACCAGCGAGTTGGTCCTTTGTGTACGTACAATAACCGGTTTTTTCTTCTTTATTTTAAATAAACGTTGTGAAGAAATTCGATACAGCTCGATAATCCAAAGTTTTTTTTTTGGTAAATATTTTAATTGGAGCTAGCCTTAAATTAATATGATATTTCTATCAAGTTGAGTTTCCTTGAAACGAACTTCTGGGCATCCAAAAATTCACGGAAAAAAATGTATAATGCACAGACTTTCGTGTGAATGGTTTCCACAGCCTTGCTGGCACACACGAATTTTTCACGAAATTTTCCGTGATCTCATCGTAAAAAAGCCACTGAATTTCGTCTCGTCGCTTCAATATTTTCAGAACGTTTTGACGAATGTCGGTCAGATGGAGAAAATATATAAGTTGATTTCAAGAAGATTGTATGGCCAAGGGATACCTTCAGACGGTATACAACCAACCTTTTTGCTGATAGTCTTTAATATTTTTTGAGAAACATTCAAAGCCAGAGAAGAATTTATCAATAGCAAAAAGGTTACACTTATTAAAAATGCAAGAAAGGATCCGAGGTAACGAAATCAAATTGATATCCTGCTCCTCTTCACACGAAAGACAAGTGGAAATAGAAATTCAAAAGAATTTGAAGACCTCGCAAAGTTGACAAAGAATTGGACTTAAATAAAAACCTAGAAAGGAATCTGAGGTTAAAAAAATTCAACACCGATTGATGTGATTTTAAATGTAATTAATTTTGAGCTCAAATAATCTGCTGATGTTTACCGAAAAGCTTATTTACGAGTTTTTATTCCAAACATAACCAATTCCGTTTTTAAACCAGCTTTTCCATTAACTTGATTTTGAATTCAAATGACCTGCTGATGGTGTTCTTAAAACACTTGACGGAAAAAAAACTTCGAGTTAGTCAAGAATCGAAAGTTAGTTCAACCAATATTATGAACGAATTGGAAAGCTGACTGAAAGACCTGTTGATTGAGACCCATGTCCAGCCGATTGAAGGAAATGAAAGGAAGCTGAATGGCGAATAAATTATCCACAAAAAGATCACTGAGGAAGAGATGGGCACACTTCTTCGAAACTTTGACAAGGGTAATCTACTTAAAGTCTGGAATTTATAAGTCGACAGGTTTTTGTATATCTGTGCGATGTGAGGAAATGTACTTGCACATAACTTGAATTTATGAACCTATTGCATTTGGCATAAGAAAGCTAAAAATCTAAACACCTATGAATTTGTGAGTATCACTGAAACACTAAGCCTCATCCAACAAACTTCACACATTTTGTGTACCAAAAATTAAATGATTCCGTTCTTTGCACTCATTGAATTTGGCGGCCCTTAATTAAAACCAACAGACAAACGGACAAAAGGGTGCTTTAACCGTCGTTATAGATGCCCTAATGTACTCACCACCTAACAAACCATCAAGACCAGTTTTAAAAATTCTATTTGATAGACGCTGCCAAACCAGAAACGCCTGGTTTCAGTCATTATTAGAAAAATTTCCTTTGAATCAAATGAAACTTCATATCCTGTAACCACCAACCACACAGGATGACTTTTGATTTACACTCACACACACACGTTTTCCTAACAGCCTTATTTTTTTCTACTGAAACGTATAGGGTATGCTTGCTTCGGAACCTACAAATTATTCCCAAAAATGGATTTGCGCAAAGTTTATACCGGAAAAAAGTAGGTATCAAAAGTTTATATGTAAATATATCCTTTAAAGGACAATTACATATATTTAACGATTTATATGAAGCCGTTTCTCATTCTTTCATTTTCTCGTGGAACCATTGCTCTAAGGATGCAAGAATTTGTGTATCTGCAAAATTCTACAATATAAGTCCATAATGGACTCACGACACGTATTCTTTGTGGAAGTAATTATATCTCAATGAACACAATCTCTCTCGATATATTATCATCGTGGTGGTGGTCTCAAAGTCAATACAAATAAGACTGAAATTTTGAGTTCTTTCACAGCGAATATCCCACAAGAATGCAAGAAGTTTTTAAAAAAGAAGCTAATTGCGAGTTGGACACACACACGAAGGGTGCCTCACCCTACACTATTTTACACTCCAATTTTTTTAAAATACTTCAGTAATAATGACAAAAAAACAGGTTTTTGTATGAGGATCCCTCTATTTTTAAATTTGCATTATTTTTGTGTTATAGTAGTTCATAATCTTTTAAAATGGCAAGTGTCGGACGGACAGCAAAGCCTTAGTAATAGGCTCCCTTTGGCACCCTTTGGAAACGGAAGCCTAAAAAAAGATATTAAAAAATGTCGCTTCATTTTAAATAAATAGGAAAACAATATCAGAAAATTATTTTGGAGCCTTACATATAAATTTTAATGTAGTAATTTCTACAACAGCAAACAATCTAAGAATCATTAGATAAAATATAAGGTATCACATGAACACCTTTAAACAACGTCCCAACTTAGCATTTCCTGCTGCCTTTCTAGTTTTTACTGATTTTTTTTTTTTGCACGAGTATACCGTTACTGCTGCAGATAAGAACCTGGTTGCTTTGTGATATAAAATCTGCCATTGCAAAACTCAAAGGGACTCAAATGCAAAAGAGCACAGGACGACAAGGAGTGAAGTCAAAATGGGGCAAAAAAAAAAAAAAAACTCGCAAATTAAAAAGTGCACAGTGAACAGACGGGGACACCTTCTGATAGAGTGTTGCTGCTTTCCATCTGTGTTTCTGTGTTTGCTCTCGTATCGTTATTACAGCGTGGGGGAGCGAGAATCGCAAAGATAAGACTCCTTCTTATTTCATGTTCCTTGAATTTCCTCCTTTTTCACTTTTCCTTTTTTTTTACGATTTTCTATGCTGCTATCAATACGAAGGATGTCTTTAGTTTTTTTTTTTTTTTTAAATCAAGAGTTCATTGAATTATTGAAAACTTCTCCTTGGCTTGACTGTGATACGGTTGAGATTTGCTTTTGAGTATTTTCAAATTCATTTGAATTACTCCGTCAATTGTTTTCGTATCTTTTGAGTCTCGTTTTGAGTTTTGCTTTGTACCGAGTTAAATTGTCGTTGATGAGGCGTTTAAGTGCATCGTCTCTGACAGTGGTATTAAGTCGAGAGAACCTAATTAAATGGATTTATACTCATTCGAGAAATGGCAACATTGCAAATAATCCTAAGTGAATGGACAAAGCTGGGATTTCGGAATGACTGGCAGTCAAACAGAATTTGTGATTAGCAGTCAGGAGATGCAGTTTTGCTTCCATATCCAGTCGATAGATTACGATTGAAAAGGACGACAAAGCGTTCCAACTTGTTGCTAACATATTCGGATTGTTTTACGAGAAATGGCTTTGAAACTGTTCTGTTATAACCTTATGTAGTCTGTGTTTATTTCTTTAAAACGTTGTCGTCCATCAAAAGGTGTCCCCTGTAGATACAAATCAAATTTAAAAAAAAATGAGAAAGTTTCAATTTAACTTATACCAAAGATTCTCAGTAAAGAATAAATCTGTTTGAATGAACTGCGAATCACATCATATGTATATGCAGGTCCCCAAGTTTAAAGTTTGTAAGACTCGTACAACTCAATTAAGAATTCAAAAGCTTCGTCGGCTAGCGCATCAAAGAACCACTGCACATTCTTTAGACGCACAGAAAAAGTACAGCCGTTAATTGGACTCAAATGTTGTGAAACACTCAGTGAAAGAGTGAGATAAGGATTTTATAAGCTAGGCAACGATATCTGAATTATATTCCTAGGGCTCTTGATTTTCGTCATGCTGCATCATACGTTAAGTCCTCAAATATTGCGTTGCCGGAATATTCCTGATGCATTTTTCACAATTAATAGCATTTTCAAAATCGGGATGAGTTGACGAATATGATGCTCTGCAGTGTCAATAATGGTTTTATAAACTTAGAACATCATTAAAGTACTCACGACCACCCGAAGAAGTTGCGATACTCGAATTCTGCAAGCTCGAAGTTTTCGTTTGCCGATAAATAAAAAAAAATGCTCTATATGCTGTTTAAACTTGAGGAAAACGGTCACTTTTGAATACGACTGATAAAATTTGACTTTCTACGGCAATCTGGTGCACAAGCTGTCTTGTTCAACAACAAGTTCAAAAACGCACCAAAAATGTAGTGTAATTTGAATTGGTTGTTTGGACAAAAGACATATATTTAGCAATCTTCAAAAGCGATTTGATATTTGCATGGTGTGGTGTCAAACTATAAATTCTCAATAGCAAACAACTGAGCTTAGATGTTCATATTGAAAGTCTGATTTTTGCCTCCATTTCAGAGTATTATAGGCAACTCAAGATTTATCTTTCCCATCTACAAAAAAGGGCAATCCTATGTCTTGCAACTACTATCGAGGCTTTCCTCTGATAAAAGTCGCTTTGAAAATCCTATTCAATTTTTGTGTGGTCGTCTGAAACCATTTGGTAGCACACAATTCAGCTATAATTGTTTAGCTTCCGGCCCGCAATTCGATAATAGTTAGAAAATATTTACATCTTCTAAAAAAACTTTTGAAGTGGAACTGAGATGTATTTCAAAGCAGACTGAATAGGGACGGAGAATTCGCTCAGTTCACATTTGATATTATTGATATATTTTTTTTTTGTATGATTTTTTCATCACCCTGCTGTCAGTGTTATGCCTTCACATGAGAGCAAAGGATACCTTCATAAGCAAAGGATATCTTCATAAACCATGATTTTTTCGATATGAACTTGGAGCTTCAGCGCAACAAGCCAATAAGTTATCAATATAGCACGACCACCCACCCTGTGAGTCAGTAATAGGCGCCCAACGTGACTGGACATTCGCATTCTCTAAGCCACCACAAGATCATACCATTCGAATTTGATTTCATTCGTGTTTATATCCAAAAGAATATCGACAATTTGACATAAAAAAGTCTTCTTGGCTGTCTTATTTAAACAAATATCCTTTAAATCTAACCGCTTCAAAAGGAAATTTTTGGCTTTGGGCTTTCTTTATCTATGAAACCACTTCGTGTCACACTTTCCGGCAGGCTGTGGAAGAGGAGCAGCGTCGGCGGCAAAATCCCAAGCCAAAGTAGACAGGTATCAAACTTTTGTTATACAAACAAAGGGAAATATTGAAATGTATATGAACACAGCCAGCAGAATGCCTTTGCTTTCCCTTTTAAATCAATTTCGTATCCTGTTTGAAATAGCATCTAGCTGTTTCTACGCGATTTTACGCCACCCCGTACACTGCCTACCATCCTTCGAGCAAGACATCCTTCGGCATGGCTTTCATATTCTTGACTTTTCGGATCGATAGTTCCTTTGTTCCGGAGAAAATGAAAGCGAATTTCTCAACATCAAATTGAATGGAGAACTTTGATTTACAAACCTCCATCTCCTTTCTATTCGATTCGGTTAAGGTTTTGGTGAGGCCCATCCACAACCCCCCATATCCTTAGATTCCACACCCTTCGACGAACAAGTAACGAAGACGAAATTCCAAACGAAAAGTTATTCAAGTGGCAAAGAACGTAAACCTGTGCTGGCTGGGGTGCTCTAAATGTTGTGCGATGATGGGTGGGGATGCTTACTGCTTACTCCTTAGAATGGAGCTTCATTTTATAATTCACATTTCAAGTGAGGACATCGATTCGGTATTATCACCCAAAAGGAAAAAATAAATATCGAAAATAATTCAACGGTATTACAGGGAAT
Source organism: Orthonevra nobilis (assembly GCA_963555765.1). Lineage (NCBI taxonomy): Eukaryota > Metazoa > Arthropoda > Insecta > Diptera > Syrphidae > Orthonevra > Orthonevra nobilis. The sequence goes on along the minus strand of OY743226.1, from coordinate 82,206,492 downwards.
CATTTATCTTTCGGCTTCTTTCAAGCGAGCGGTATTAATTCCAGACATTTAGAGAAAGCATGATGTTGGATGTTCACTTTTGTTGTTGCTGTTGTCTGCCTTTCTCACAAGGCACAAGGCGCACTCAGCAGCGCCTACGATACGATTTTCAATTTTATTATTTATTACGTCTTTTTATTGTCGCTTTGAATGAAGTATTGTTCTGTTGGCCAAAATTTATGGGAATTTGAGTTATATTGAGCTGTAAACACATTTGTGAGCATTTGCACAGATAGACGTGCACTCTCGGCTCTTTGGTATCTGGTTGCTGGTATCAGAGGAAATGTTTTACGAGCGCAATCCAATAGAAGGACGACGCCGAAGTCGAGTTCGAAATGTGTTGGAATGTTTTGGTGACGACAGAGCCTGTTTTGGTAGTAAATTTCAAGGTGATATCGCTAGAGATAAGAGGACGTACATTCTTCCTTCTGTCCACGCCACCGGTGATTTCAATTCGAAATAAATAATAAAATCGAAATTCTAAGCCAGAACGCGACAGAGGTGCACAGCTGCGCGACAAGCACGTGTGCCGGTGGACATTAACGCGCGCCGAGAGAAATCAAAGCTTCATATTTATCGCGGATGTAGATTTAAGGAAAATTCCATGCCTTACCATGGAACACAAATGCTCGTAGTGACCTAGTTTGAACAGTTCAATGGGCATGTGGCACGTTGTTGGAATTGGCATTGTAAAATGTTTAGGCAAATATGAAAAATGTTCAGGTTTTAAATGCAAAATTGGAAAGCAAATTTATGTGGTTTGTTTATTATTAAGCGTGCCGTACTCATGTTAAATGTTGCGTAAATCAATCGAAGGAAACCAAAGGCATTAAATAGCAAATAAGGAAATAGGATGCGATAACAAATCTTGTACAATTGATAGATCGAAATTGACAAATTCTGAAACAAAGTGGAGGATAGACTCAAAAGTCACTGATCACAAATATTCAGCAGTTCTCGAACGAACAAAGTCCGGCTACTACTAGAAAAAAATCCAAGCAAGCTGCCAGGCAAGAAATCAGAATTCCAAATGGGACCAAAGCATGAATTTGAGGAACACTCTGGAATAGATTCATTGGAAGCCTGCGAAGATGAAAACTTCTTTGTGACTAGTTCACGAATTCGGTCTTCGAAATGGTATTGGCCACAGGCTAACAGGGAACAATTGTTTTGTCATGTCTGATGGCAGGTTATTTCAAAAGTATTTCTCCTCTAAGTCTTGGATATTCTAAGCACGTGTTTACGGGAATCGATTGAATATCAAACATTGTTCTTAGACAGTTACCTTCATTATTTGACCCTTTTTAAAAATTTTCTAAAACAACACACTCGAAGACAGCAGTGGTGCAGTCAATTGTTAAGGACATAGCCAATCCACATCGAAAAGTCTCCCTCTAAATATCAATATTTGTAAATTTGCAGCTTTTGAATAAAGCCCGAAAGGCGATCAAGTAACCCCCTTAAGACGAACAGCGGTTTTGCCGGAACACCGATGGATTCCAAAGTATGAAGAGAATAATGGGAAAATTGAGTGCTTTGTTTAAGGATATGTACATTCTGTTGATATTGAAATAGTCTTTAATAGGCGACCAAGAGATCTTATATGAAGGACGCAACGAAAACGACGAGCAAGGACACTCTGAATAACTCTGTCGTCTTTCAGACATTTATTTCTATTGAGTACAACTCATGCAGGTGTTGTTAGCTACAAATATTTGTAAAGACATATGTTATAGTTTACAGCAGCGTTTTGTGACCGAAAAATGGCCATTCTCAATAAGTGTGGAGCTCGACCGTCTCAGTTCAAAGGAGAGATCCTACAAACCCCGTCGAAAAGGCAAACCGACCCCAAAACCGGACTGGAAATGCTGTAGCATTATGGAGTCATAATCAGTTAATCATTTTGGCGGGGAAAGAGTTTTTTTTGGCTTGATCGTTTTTTGTTCATACAAATTTTTGTTTTAACGAATTTGGGATTGTTTTAGAGCAAAATATGTTCGTCGAACTTTCACATATCTTAATAAACGAGCCATAAAGTGTGAATTAAATTTATATGGGTTAAATAACTATACTTGTTGATTTGCATGTGATTTCATTCTGGCACACACCAAAAGGTTCCTCTTCAATAAATAAATTAATAAGGTTCAGCCTCTCTAGTTTTATGATCCCCAAAGCATGTCATAACTTTTTCGTACCGGAAGTGTTACTTGTCCTACCCTTTGAATAAATCACGACAAGTTCCTCGATATCCTCTTAAAACTTCCTACCTGTTTCAATCTAGCAGAGAAGGACTTTTCAGTAAGTTTGGGTAGCATTAATGACCCACAAATGTGGATGCAATTTATCAATTATTCAAACGTCCATTCATGTGTCACCCCAATCGCCCGCCGCCGGCTAATTAATCCATTTTCACATTGACAATTCCCTTCAGTCTGTTCGTCTTTTTAACAACTGTCACCCCAATATCGCATCGGTTTAATTTCAAACTCAAAATGCAGAACGCCTGTCCTCAAGAACCTCACTTAAACGTGTATGTAGTATGTTAACAAATCAAAAAGGAAACCCTCGAGTAAATAAACAATGCCACCGCAATCCGGAGCCATTTCGTCAAAATAGTAACTAGAACCACTACAACCACAGGTAACCGCAATAACCCTGCAAATGGAATTTTAAATTTACGACCACCAGGAGACAGTGGCACGACTTGCCAATGTCGATTTGTTGCAAATTGATGGAGTTTTAGAGGGAGGCAAACTGACATGAACAACGCCAAAGGTTTTAAACAAAATTTGACTCAAAGGACAGGGAAAAGGGTTAATGCTGACGTGAATGTGTCGTCGCCATTAGAAGGAACGTACAACGTTATTGGCATGGCTTGCCTTCGTATTCAGTTTTATTTTTGTAGAAAATCTTCAAAATTAGTTAAAGTTGATTTGAAAACATTTGATCAAACTTTCATGAGTGAATATTTAAAATAAATATTTATGACATTTTGTCTATTGTGTGGGGAATCCAATTTGAATATGTTCCCAGTTTTGAAGTTTAATGAATAAGATGTACCCACCCGCTTGGAATGGCAATGTTCAGTGTAGTGATTGAAATATTTGGAAAATCAACACAACTCTGAAAAAAAAAAATGCTTTCAATTTTCCAACATGGGGCGATCATATTTACAACCTTTTCAATGACTTGCTGAAGGTGGGGCCGTAAAAAATTCAGATCATATTTCTCATATTTGAACTTATTGCTGTCAGACCAGGCCTTAGGATGTCCAAAAAGCGTGCAATGGTAACAAATATGCCACTTGCCTTGTAATAGTGGAAGGAATAAGGCAAGACAAGCTTAATTTCGAGTTTTTCGAGTTTACTGGTCATTATGCAGAACCAAAATTGATTTATATTCTAAAGATATAAAAACTGCAAAAAAAGTTTTTCCAGAAAGCATTCTGCGAATCCACTCGAAATACTAACGAAGCCGCGAGATTATGTAAGTTCCCTTCTTATCCGTACAAATTGCGTCAAGAATCAACGGCTTCACTTAGGTTATAATCTTACTTAATCGTGCTGTGCAGCATACCCATTCAACCGAAAAGGCTACAGACCAATAAGAAACTCCTCTTTTATGTAGAAGACGAAGGAAAGACTACTACCGAGTAAGATCTATGCTGTACACAACATGGACACACAAAATATAAATCCATGGAGTCAGCACTGCAGGAGGTTATAAGCGTCGTTAAAAAAGTCTTCTCTACAAGAAATGCACCGTAGCAGCCTTTACGAATAACAGAGGGGCTTTCAACAGCGTCAATAAGAATCAAATAAGAATGCCTTCGAAGAAATTAAAACATGATTCACGAATTCACTCGAAAATGGTGTCTAAAATTCACAAATTGTTGAAAGCAATGAAAAGAAAGTCTCATGTAGAAGTTCGCTACAAAATGCACTCATTTCACCTTTACTGTGTCTCGTTGCAATAAAATCATACATATCAGCGAAAAAAAAACAAGCGGCCTAGTTAGCAATCTCGAGAAAAGGACATTGATCCCACTCAGCATCCCAAAGATTTAAAAAATCCCCTTGAAATTTTCCCAGCAAGTCAAATATTCGATGCGACTTAAATCTTCCATGTTAAAAGATCGTTGAAGAAAAATTCACTTTGTTATTCTGCACTCTCTACATTTGCAAGAAAACGTCGGAAAAAAACTGATGACTACGAGCCAGTGGAATTCATTGCTCTTACCACTTTATACTCCACGGCTTCATATCATGGTAGAAAACAGCAGAAACAGTCAACTTTGCTAAAAAAAAAAAATGCAAAGGTTAGCTTGCCCTAGTATCATAGCAGCAATAGGATCACCGCCAAAGGCAAGTCTTCTCAAGTCTAAAGTCTCAACATCCACAAGGAACGCAACCCGTCTAAAGGAATCGTATGCATCAATACTCAACATCTTTGAGGCGGGCCAAACCAAATAAAAACAGATTATGCAGAAAAAAAAAATACTCAATCTTTTTATTCATAAGGAAAAACGTCTCAACCGGGCATTCAAATAAAATTTTGTTAGAATGTATATAATTGACTGGCAACTAGCTTTAAAAACTATCAGAAATATAATTTCAAAGTAAAAATGCATCATTTGCCATCAAGGAAACGCATCAAAACGTTTCAAAACAAACACCAAGTTTACAAATTAACGATTAAAAATATATATTTCAAATGTAAACAAAACTTACCCCACTCAATCTTCTGCGCGAACAGCTCAGCTCTCATTGATTTGACATTTTGGCCTTCTTCCTTGTCAATACACTGGCAGTACACATGCGTCTATCACATTTTCACATTCACTCACAGGCATTAAATAACACTTTTCACTTTGCATAACAGAGATGGGCATTGACACTTGGAATTGCACTTGAAAGAATATAGGAACGATCTGAGATCGGAACCCAATTCAGAGCTTCAACACACGCACACTTTCTTTGAAATTGGGAGAAAAAACACTTTTCACTTTGCTCAAACCACTGGGGGAGAGGGAGAGTGACTTATAAAGGGAGAGCTTACAGGGGCTTGCGAGTGAATTGCTTTGCACTCACACACTTACACACTCACTGCACTTCACTATTTCGACCCGAATTCCCTACCTAACCACTGAGCTAATCGACCCGCACTTACCGAAAAGCCGCGCACTACTGAAGATTCATCCCAATTGTTGCGAAATGAGAAGTGCCAAAATTTATTAAAGTTCATTGATCTTTCAGCGATGGTAAGCGATGAACTTTTTCTATGCGGCAAATGCATTTGGGTGGCAATGCAATGTTAAAATAATTGAATAAATAATTTTGGTTTTAAGGTACCAGTTAAGGATGTGAAAAAAAATATGTGTATAAAATATAGCTTATGTGTATATGGCTATGGTCGGCTTCCAAGACGTCCAGTTTCGTAGCGTTGAATCCTTTCCCACAGAATTATACGCTTCATTCAATAAGGTGATGAGAAACTAGTTGCTTAACAATGTCATTTAGCAAATGATGACAAATAGTAACTGAGGATCGTATTTTATCGTACGATTTCAGTTTATATGTTGACTTTTTCTTTCTTTTTTTCTTTTGTTCTTCGAAATGAAAGAAATCCTTTCCATTTTCACAAATCGAAGGGAAAGGAGAACCACTGATGCTTGCAAGGTATTATGACAAATCTTATAATAGACTTTCACACCGAAAAAGCAAAGATGATCAAGGGCTCAAAAAATGTATAGTAGATCAAATGCTTTGCTTTAGAACATTCTTTTGTTTTGTTGAAAAATCTGTAGAAAACTATAACATTCATCGAACGACATAAAGGGTGATGTTTAAGCTATTATCTTTTTGGCTACACTGTTTTAAACAGCTGACGCACGTTTCGTGTTTTGTTCATCTTCAGTTTGGTCTACTATATAATTTAACCATGAATCGTCCTACAAACGAACAACGCTTGCAAATTATTGAATTTTATTAAAATGCGTGCTCTGTTAAGAAAGTTCATGGCGCGCTTCTTCCATTTTATGGTCAGTTTAATCGATCCACTGAAGCGGCTATTCGGGCTATTGTGACTAAATTTCGCACCAAATTTACATTGTTGGACATTAAACCACCAACACGCTTACGTGGAGTGCGAACTGATAGTAGCTATATCGGCCAGTGTTAATGATGACCCTCAATTATCGATTCGTCGCCGTTCGCAGCAATTGGGCCTCTGTTCGAAATACAGCTAGTGCAAGAATTGAAGCCGAACGACCTACCGCAACGTAAAATTTTTGGTGAATGGGATCTTGGAAAGTTTGCCGAAGATCCACGTTTTTACCGAAAAATTGTGTTCAGCGACGAAGCTCATTTTTGGCTTAATGGGAACGTAAATAAGCAGAATTGTCGATTTTGGAGTGAATATTAGCCAGAAGCATTGCAAGAGCTACCAATGCATCCAGAAAAAGTCACAGTTTGGTGCCGTTTATGGGCTGGTGGCATCATTGGACCGTACTTCTTCAAAGATGATGCGAATCGTAACGTAACTGTGAATGGTGAGCGCTACCGTGAGATGATATCCAACTTTTTTTTGCCCAAAATGCAAGAGCTTGACTTTCATGACATGTGGTTTCAACAAGACGGTGCCACATGCCACACAGCACGCGCAATAATGGACTTATTGAGAGGCGAGTTCGGTGAACATTTTAGTTCACGTTCGGGACCGGTCAATTGGCCGCCTAGATCGTGCGATTTAACGCCTTTAGACTATTTTTTGTGGGGCTATGTTAAAGCTCATGTCTACACAGACAAGCCCGCTTCAATTGACGAATTGGAAGACAACATTGAAGCATTTATTCGTGAGATATCGGCCGAAATGTTGGAAAGAGTATGCCAAAATTGGACTAAGCGGATGGACCTTTTAAGACGCAGTCAAGGTCAACATTTGCATGAAATAATCTTCAAACATTAAATTATATGGATTCGAGATCACCAGGCGCCCAGAAACGCAGGAAAAGTAACAAGCATCCCAACCACGATTATTTAATATCGCAGCCAGGCAGAAATCTGGTTCAAAATTTGAACGGCAAAGTAAACAAAAACAAGCCGATATTGCATAAAATCCGGCCAGATCTCCAGGCGCCCAGAAACGCAGGAAAAGTAACAAGCATCCCAACCACGCTGTAATATAGCACACCATGCAGATATCTGGTTCAAAACTTGAACGGCAAAGTAAACAAAAACAAGCCGATATTGCATAAAATCCGGCCAGATCTCCAGGCGCCCAGAAACGCAGGAAAAGTAACAAGCATCCCTACCACGCTTTAAAATCGCACGCCAGGCGGAAACCTGGCTTAAAAATAGAACGGCAAAGTAAACAAAGATGAGCCGATATTGCATAAAATCTGGCCAGATCACCAGGCGCCCAGAAACGCAGGAAAAGTAACAAGCATCTCAACCACGCTTTAATATCGCACGCCAGGCGGAGACCTGGTTCAAAACATGAACGGCAAAGTAAACAAAAACAAAACCAGAACTGCAGATATCTGGCCGATATTTCATAAGATCCGGCCAGATCACCAAGCGCCCAGAAACACAGGAAAAGTAACAAGCATCCCAACCACGCTTTAATTTCGCACCCCAGGTGGAAACCTGGTTCAAAACTTGAAAGGCAAAGTAAACAAAAACGAAACCAGAACTGCAGATATCTGGCCGATATTGCATAAAATCCGGCCAGATCACCAGGCGCCCAGAAACACAGGAAAAGTAACAAGCATCCCAACCACGGTTTGATATAGCACGCCAGGCAGAAATCTGGTTCAAAACTTGAACGGCAAAGTAAACGAAAACAAGAGGATGTTGCATAAAATCCGACAAGATCACAAGGCGCCCAGAAACGCAGGAAAAGTAACAAGCATCCCAACCACGATTTAATATCGCAGCCAGGCAGAAATCTGGTTCAAAACTTGAACGGCAAAGTAAAGAAAAACAAGCCGATATTGCATAAAATCCGGCCAGATCACCAGGCGCCCAGAAACACAGGAAAAGTAACAAGCATCCCAACCACGGTTTGATATAGCACGCCAGGTAGAAATCTGGTTCAAAACTTGAACGGCAAAGTAAACGAAAACAAGAGGATGTTGCATAAAATCCGACCAGATCACCAGGCGCCCAGAAACGCAGGAAAAGTAACAAGCATCCCAACCACGATTTAATATCGCAGCCAGGCAGAAATATGGTTCAAAACTTGAACGGCAAAGTAAACAAAAACAAGAGGATGTTGCATAAAATCCGACCAGATCACCAGGCGCCCAGAAACGCAGGAAAAGTAACAAGCATCCCAACCACGATTTAATATCGCAGCCAGGCAGAAATCTGGTTCAAAACTTGAACGGCAAAGTAAACAAAAACAAGAGGATGTTGCATAAAATCCGACCAGATCACCAGGCGCCCAGAAACGCAGGAAAAGTAACAAGCATCCCAACCACGATTTTATATCGCAGCCAGGCAGAAATCTGGTTCAAAACTTGAACGGCAAAGTAAACAAAAACAAGAGGATGTTGCATAAAATCCGACCAGATCACCAGGCGCCCAGAAACGCAGGAAAAGTAACAAGCATCCCAACCACGATTTAATATCGCAGCCAGGCAGAAATCTGGTTCAAAACTTGAACGGCAAAGTAAACAAAAACAAGAGGATGTTGCATAAAATCCGACCAGATCACCAGGCGCCCAGAAACGCAGGAAAAGTAACAAGCATCCCAACCAAGCTTTGATATAGCACGCCAGGCAAAAATATGGTTCAAAACTTGAACGGCAAAGTAAACAAAAACAAGAGGATGTTGCATAAAATCCGACCAGATACCAGGCGCCCAGAAACGCAGGAAAAGTAACAAGCATCCCAACCACGATTTAATATCGCAGCCAGGCAGAAATCTGGTTCAAAACTTGAACGGCAAAGTAAACAAAAACAAGAGAATGTTGCATAAAATCCGACCAGATCACCAGGCGCCCAGAAACGCAGGAAAAGTAACAAGCATCCCAACCACGATTTAATATCGCAGCCAGGCAGAAATCTGGTTCAAAACTTGAACGGCAAAGTAAACAAAAACAAGAGGATGTTGCATAAAATCCGACCAGATCACCAGGCGCCCAGAAACGCAGGAAAAGTAACAAGCATCCCAACCACGATTTAATATCGCAGCCAGGCAGAAATCTGGTTCAAAACTTGAACGGCAAAGTAAACAAAAACAAGCCGATATTGCATAAAAACCGGCCAGATCATCAGGCGCCCAGAAACACAGGAAAAGTAACAAGCATCCCAACCACGGTTTGATATAGCACGACAGGCAGAAATCTGGTTCAAAACTTGAACGGCAAACAAGAGGATGTTGCATAAAATCCGACCAGATCACCAGGCGCCCAGAAACGCAGGAAAAGTAACAAGCATCCCAACCACGATTTAATACCGCAGCCAGGCAGAAATCTGGTTCAAAACTTGAACGGCAAAGTAAACAAAAACAAGCCGATATTGCATAAAATCCGGCCAGATCTCCAGGCGCCCAGAAACGCAGGAAAAGTAACAAGCATCCCTACCACGCTGTAATATCGCACGCCAGGCGGAAACCTGGTTTAAAAATAGAACGGCATAGTAAACAAAGATGAGCCGATATTGCATAAAATCTGGCCAGATCACCAGGCGCCCAGAAACGCAGGAAAAGTAACAAGCATCTCAACCACGCTTTAATATCGCACGCCAGGCGGAGACCTGGTTCAAAACATGAACGGCAAAGTAAACAAAAACGAAACCAGAACTGCAGATATCTGGCCGATATTTCATAAGATCCGGCCAGATCACCAAGCGCCCAGAAACACAGGAAAAGTAACAAGCATCCCAACCACGCTTTAATTTCGCACGGCAGGCGGAAACCTGGTTCAAAACTTGAAAGGCAAAGTAAACAAAAACGAAACCAGAACTGCAGATATCTGGCCGATATTGCATAAAATCCGGCCAGATCACCAGGCGCCCAGAAACACAGGAAAAGTAACAAGCATCCCAACCACGGTTTGATATAGCACGCCAGGCAGAAATCTGGTTCAAAACTTGAACGGCAAAGTAAACGAAAACAAGAGGATGTTGCATAAAATCCGACCAGATCACCAGGCGCCCAGAAACGCAGGAAAAGTAACAAGCATCCCAACCACGATTTAATATCGCAGCCAGGCAGAAATCTGGTTCAAAACTTGAACGGCAAAGTAAACAAAAACAAGAGGATGTTGCATAAAATCCGACCAGATCACCAGGCGCCCAGAAACGCAGGAAAAGTAACAAGCATCCCAACCACGATTTAATATCGCAGCCAGGCAGAAATCTAGTTCAAAACTTGAACGGCAAAGTAAACAAAAACCAGAGGATGTTGCATAAAATCCGACCAGATCACCAGGCGCCCAGAAACGCAGGAAAAGTAACAAGCATCCCAACCAAGCTTTGATATAGCACGCCAGGCAAAAATATGGTTCAAAACTTGAACGGCAAAGTAAACAAAAACAAGAGGATGTTGCATAAAATCCGACCAGATCACCAGGCGCCCAGAAACGCAGGAAAAGTAACAAGCATCCCAACAACAATTTAATATCGCAGCCAGGCAGAAATCTGGTTCAAAACTTGAACGGCAAAGTAAACAAAAACAAGCCGATATTGCATAAAATCCGGCCAGATCACCAGGCGTCCAGAAACACAGGAAAAGTAACAAGCATCCCAACCACGGTTTGATATAGCACGACAGGCAGAAATCTGGTTCAAAACTTGAACGGCAAACAAGAGGATGTTGCATAAAATCCGACCAGATCACCAGGCGCCCAGAAACGCAGGAAAAGTAACAAGCATCCCAACCACGATTTAATATCGCAGCCAGGCAGAAATCTGGTTCAAAACTTGAACGGCAAAGTAAACAAAAACAAGCCGATATTGCATAAAATCCGGCCAGATCTCCAGGCGCCCAGAAACGCAGGAAAAGTAACAAGCATCCCTACCACGCTTTAATATCGCACGCCAGGCGGAAACCTGGTTTAAAAATAGAACGGCATAGTAAACAAAGATGAGCCGATATTGCATAAAATCTGGCCAGATCACCAGGCGCCCAGAAACGCAGGAAAAGTAACAAGCATCTCAACCACGCTTTAATATCGCACGCCAGGCGGAGACCTGGTTCAAAACATGAACGGCAAAGTAAACAAAAACGAAACCAGAACTGCAGATATCTGGCCGATATTTCATAAGATCCGGCCAGATCACCAAGCGCCCAGAAACACAGGAAAAGTAACAAGCATCCCAACCACGCTTTAATTTCGCACGGCAGGCGGAAACCTGGTTCAAAACTTGAAAGGCAAAGTAAACAAAAACGAAACCAGAACTGCAGATATCTGGCCGATATTGCATAAAATCCGGCCAGATCACCAGGCGCCCAGAAACACAGGAAAAGTAACAAGCATCCCAACCACGGTTTGATATAGCACGCCAGGCAGAAATCTGGTTCAAAACTTGAACGGCAAAGTAAACGAAAACAAGAGGATGTTGCATAGATCCGACCAGATCACCAGGCGCCCAGAAACGCAGGAAAAGTAACAAGCATCCCAACCACGATTTAATATCGCAGCCGAAATCTGGTTCAAAACTTGAACGGCAAAGTAAACAAAAACAAGAGGATGTTGCATAAAATCCGACCAGATCACCAGGCGCCCAGAAACGCAGGAAAAGTAACAAGCATCCCAACCACGATTTAATATCGCAGCCAGGCAGAAATCTGGTTCAAAACTTGAACGGCAAAGTAAACAAAAACAAGAGGATGTTGCATAAAATCCGACCAGATCACCAGGCGCCCAGAAACGCAGGAAAAGTAACAAGCATCCCAACCACGATTTAATATCGCAGCCAGGCAGAAATCTGGTTCAAAACTTGAACGGCAAAGTAAACAAAAACAAGAGGATGTTGCGTAAAATCCGACCAGATCACCAGGCGCCCAGAAACGCAGGAAAAGTAACAAGCACCCCAACCACGATTTAATATCGCAGCCAGGCAGAAATCTGGTTCAAAACTTGAACGGCAAAGTAAACAAAAACAAGAGGATGTTGCATAAAATCCGACCAGATCACCAGGCGCCCAGAAACGCAGGAAAAGTAACAAGCATCCCAACCACGATTTAATATCGCAGCCAGGCAGAAATCTGGTTCAAAACTTGAACGGCAAAGTAAACAAAAACAAGAGGATGTTGCATAATATCCGACCAGATCACCAGGCGCCCAGAAACGCAGGAAAAGTAACAAGCATCCCAACCACGATTTAATATCGCAGCCAGGCAGAAATCTAGTTCAAAACTTGAACGGCAAAGTAAACAAAAACCAGAGGATGTTGCATAAAATCCGACCAGATCACCAGGCGCCCAGAAACGCAGGAAAAGTAACAAGCATCCCAACCACGATTTAATATCGCAGCCAGGCAGAAATCTGGTTCAAAACTTGAACGGCAAAGTAAACAAAAACAAGCCGATATTGCATAAAATCCGGCCAGATCTCCAGGCGCCCAGAAACGCAGGAAAAGTAACAAGCATCCCTACCACGCTTTAATATCGCACGCCAGGCGGAAACCTGGTTTAAAAATAGAACGGCATAATAAACAAAGATGAGCCGATATTGCATAAAATCTGGCCAGATCACCAGGCGCCCAGAAACGCAGGAAAAGTAACAAGCATCTCAACCACGCTTTAATATCGCACGCCAGGCGGAGACCTGGTTCAAAACATGAACGGCAAAGTAAACAAAAACGAAACCAGAACTGCAGATATCTGGCCGATATTTCATAAGATCCGGCCAGATCACCAAGCGCCCAGAAACACAGGAAAAGTAACAAGCATCCCAACCACGCTTTAATTTCGCACGGCAGGCGGAAACCTGGTTCAAAACTTGAAAGGCAAAGTAAACAAAAACGAAACCAGAACTGCAGATATCTGGCCGATATTGCATAAAATCCGGCCAGATCACCAGGCGCCCAGAAACACAGGAAAAGTAACAAGCATCCCAACCACGGTTTGATATAGCACGCCAGGCAGAAATCTGGTTCAAAACTTGAACGGCAAAGTAAACGAAAACAAGAGGATGTTGCATAAAATCCGACCAGATCACCAGGAGCCCAGAAACGCAGGAAAAGTAACAAGCATCCCAACCACGATTTAATATCGCAGCCAGGCAGAAATCTGGTTCAAAACTTGAACGGCAAAGTAAACAAAAACAAGAGGATGTTGCATAAAATCCGACCAGATCACCAGGCGCCCAGAAACGCAGGAAAAGTAACAAGCATCCCAACCACGATTTAATATCGCAGCCAGGCAGAAATCTGCTTCAAAACTTGAACGGCAAAGTAAACAAAAACAAGAGGATGTTGCATAAAATCCGACCAGATCACCAGGCGCCCAGAAACGCAGGAAAAGTAACAAGCACCCCAACCACGATTTAATATCGCAGCCAGGCAGAAATCTGGTTCAAAACTTGAACGGCAAAGTAAACAAAAACAAGAGGATGTTGCATAAAATCCGACCAGATCACCAGGCGCCCAGAAACGCAGGAAAAGTAACAAGCATCCCAACCACGATTTAATATCGCAGCCAGGCAGAAATCTGGTTCAAAACTTGAACGGCAAAGTAAACAAAAACAAGAGGATGTTGCATAATATCCGACCAGATCACCAGGCGCCCAGAAACGCAGGAAAAGTAACAAGCATCCCAACCACGATTTAATATCGCAGCCAGGCAGAAATCTAGTTCAAAACTTGAACGGCAAAGTAAACAAAAACCAGAGGATGTTGCATAAAATCCGACCAGATCACCAGGCGCCCAGAAACGCAGGAAAAGTAACAAGCATCCCAACCAAGCTTTGATATAGCACGCCAGGCAAAAATATGGTTCAAAACTTGAACGGCAAAGTAAACAAAAACAAGAGGATGTTGCATAAAATCCGACCAGATCACCAGGCGCCCAGAAACGCAGGAAAAGTAACAAGCATCCCAACCACGATTTAATATCGCAGCCAGGCAGAAATCTGGTTCAAAACTTGAACGGCAAAGTAAACAAAAACAAGAGGATGTTGCATAAAATCCGACCAGATCACCAGGCGCCCAGAAACGCAGGAAAAGTAACAAGCATCCCAACCACGATTTAATATCGCAGCCAGGCAGAAATCTGGTTCAAAACTTGAACGGCAAAGTAAACAAAAACAAGAGGATGTTGCATAAAATCCGACCAGATCACCAGGCGCCCAGAAACGCAGGAAAAGTAACAAGCATCCCAACCACGATTTAATATCGCAGCCAGGCAGAAATCTGGTTCAAAACTTGAACGGCAAAGTAAACAAAAACAAGAGGATGTTGCATAAAATCCGACCAGATCACCAGGCGCCCAGAAACGCAGGAAAAGTAACAAGCATCCCAACCACGATTTAATATCGCAGCCAGGCAGAAATCTGGTTCAAAACTTGAACGGCAAAGTAAACAAAAACCAGAGGATGTTGCATAAAATCCGACCAGATCACCAGGCGCCCAGAAACGCAGGAAAAGTAACAAGCATCCCAACCAAGCTTTGATATAGCACGCCAGGCAAAAATATGGTTCAAAACTTGAACGGCAAAGTAAACAAAAACAAGAGGATGTTGCATAAAATCCGACCAGATCACCAGGCAAAGTAAACAAAAACAAGAGGATGTTGCATAAAATCCGACCAGATCACCAGGCGCCCAGAAACGCAGGAAAAGTAACAAGCATCCCAACCACGATTTAATATCGCAGCCAGGCAGAAATCTGGTTCAAAACTTGAACGGCAAAGTAAACAAAAACAAGAGGATGTTGCATAAAATCCGACCAGATCACCAGGCGCCCAGAAACGCAGGAAAAGTAACAAGCATCCCAACCAAGCTTTGATATAGCACGCCAGGCAAAAATATGGTTCAAAACTTGAACGGCAAAAGTAAACAAAAACAAGAGGATGTTGCATAAAATCCGACCAGATCACCAGGCGCCCAGAAACGCAGGAAAAGTAACAAGCATCCCAACCACGATTTAATATCGCAGCCAGGCAGAAATCTGGTTCAAAACTTGAACGGCAAAGTAAACAAAAACAAGAGGATGTTGCATAAAATCCGACCAGATCACCAGGCGCCCAGAAACGCAGGAAAAGTAACAAGCATCCCAACCACGATTTAATATCGCAGCCAGGCAGAAATCTGGTTCAAAACTTGAACGGCAAAGTAAACAAAAACAAGAGGATGTTGCATAAAATCCGACCAGATCACCAGGCGCCCAGAAACGCAGGAAAAGTAACAAGCATCCCAACCAAGCTTTGATATAGCACGCCAGGCAAAAATATGGTTCAAAACTTGAACGGCAAAGTAAACAAAAACAAGAGGATGTTGCATAAAATCCGACCAGATCACCAGGCGCCCAGAAACGCAGGAAAAGTAACAAGCATCCCAACCACGATTCAATATCGCAGCCAGGCAGAAATCTGGTTCAAAACTTGAACGGCAAAGTAAACAAAAACAAGAGGATGTTGCATAAAATCCGACCAGATCACCAGGCGCCCAGAAACGCAGGAAAAGTAACAAGCATCCCAACCACGATTTAATATCGCAGCCAGGCAGAAATCTGGTTCAAAACTTGAACGGCAAAGTAAACAAAAACAAGAGGATGTTGCATAAAATCCGACCAGATCACCAGGCGCCCAGAAACGCAGGAAAAGTAACAAGCATCCCAACCATGATTTAATATCGCAGCCAGGCAGAAATCTGGTTCAAAACTTGAACGGCAAAGTAAACAAAAACAAGAGGATGTTGCTTAAAATCCGACCAGATCTTCAGGCGCCCAGAAACGCAGGAAAAGTAACAAGCATCCCAACCACGATTTAATATCGCAGCCAGGCAGAAATCTGGTTCAAAACTTGAACGGCAAAGTAAACAAAAACAAGAGGATGTTGCATAAAATCCGACCAGATCACCAGGCGCCCAGAAACGCAGGAAAAGTAACAAGCATCCCAACCACGATTTAATATCGCAGCCAGGCAGAAATCTGGTTCAAAACTTGAACGGCAAAGTAAACAAAAACAAGAGGATGTTGCATAAAATCCGACCAGATCACCAGGCGCCCAGAAACGCAGGAAAAGTAACAAGCATCCCAACCAAGCTTTGATATAGCACGCCAGGCAAAAATATGGTTCAAAACTTGAACGGCAAAGTAAACAAAAACAAGAGGATGTTGCATAAAATCCGACCAGTACACCAGGCGCCCAGAAACGCAGGAAAAGTAACAAGCATCCCAACCACGATTTAATATCGCAGCCAGGCAGAAATCTGGTTCAAAACTTGAACGGCAAAGTAAACAAAAACAAGAGGATGTTGCATAAAATCCGACCAGATCACCAGGCGCCCAGAAACGCAGGAAAAGTAACAAGCATCCCAACCAAGCTTTGATATAGCACGCCAGGCAAAAATATGGTTCAAAACTTGAACGGCAAAGTAAACAAAAACAAGAGGATGTTGCATAAAATCCGACCAGATCACCAGGCGCCCAGAAACGCAGGAAAAGTAACAAGCATCCCAACCACGATTCAATATCGCAGCCAGGCAGAAATCTGGTTCAAAACTTGAACGGCAAAGTAAACAAAAACAAGAGGATGTTGCATAAAATCCGACCAGATCACCAGGCGCCCAGAAACGAAGGAAAAGTAACAAGCATCCCAACCACGATTTAATATCGCAGCCAGGCAGAAATCTGGTTCAAAACTTGAACGGCAAAGTAAACAAAAACAAGAGGATGTTGCATAAAATCCGACCAGATCACCAGGCGCCCAGAAACGCAGGAAAAGTAACAAGCATCCCAACCACGATTTAATATCGCAGCCAGGCAGAAATCTGGTTCAAAACTTGAACGGCAAAGTAAACAAAAACAAGAGGATGTTGCTTAAAATCCGACCAGATCTTCAGGCGCCCAGAAACGCAGGAAAAGTAACAAGCATCCCAACCACGATTTAATATCGCAGCCAGGCAGAAATCTGGTTCAAAACTTGAACGGCAAAGTAAACAAAAACAAGAGGATGTTGCATAAAATCCGACCAGATCACCAGGCGCCCAGAAACGCAGGAAAAGTAACAAGCATCCCAACCACGATTTAATATCGCAGCCAGGCAGAAATCTGGTTCAAAACTTGAACGGCAAAGTAAACAAAAACAAGAGGATATTGCATAAAATCCGGCCAGATCACCAGGCGCCCAGAAACACAGGAAAAGTAAAAAGTTTATTATTATATTAAATTATATAGACCGTACTATCGATTCAAATAAAGATTTCATGAATTTTTCTGAATTTTATGTGTTTTTGTTTTTAAAAAACTTTCCTATAGCTTTTAAAAAATCACCCTTTACTTCGAGTTGGATGACAATATGTAATGTAAATTGGCCCTATGCATGTGCACTGACGTCTTAACCATCTTTCCGTTGGGTTAAGGATTTTGATCAACATTACAATTGATCGGGAGGTTCCAATTTTCGATGTTTTCTTTCATCTGGAATGATGAAGTATTCTTCTGTGTCTGTTGGTTTTTTTTTTTTTGCTTGGTAGACTTTTGGTCTTTTATTCTTTTCGCCATTTTGACAACGGTTCATTGTTCATGTAGGGCAAAAAAGAGGCAATGCAAATGATGAATAGTCTCCTCCTTCCTAGTCACTTCAGATTGGGCAATGGAGCAGTGACCTATGGGGATGCGTAAGGTAGTCTTAGAAAAAACCAAAGCCTCCTTGTTCTAGCTTGCTTCTTCTAGACCGTAGTGATCTGGCTATCCTCTCTGGAGCTGATTCTATTGTTATACAAATGAAAGCGTGTACTTTTTGCTATCCCGAAAATCTTACCTATTGTAAGAAGTGAACAGTTTTAAAAAAGATAAAGTTCCCCCGCTAAGAATATCTTTACAATTTGTTGGTGATATTTAAAAGGCCATATCCAAATGAAAAAAATGGACGGCATGCCTAAGTTTTGTGATAAATTAAAACATAGGCATGCTTCTACACAAAATTAATTTACATGTCATCTTAGCTTTGTGATGTTCATCAAATTAGTCGATTTTAAAACTTTAAGTTGATCCATTTATAAAGCAAAAATAAAAAGGTGGGAGGGCTTAAATCCAGAATAATGACAAAATGATTTTTTCCATAAAATTATTTTTACATCAACAGTGCTGTTAAAATGAAAGCCGAATGCAAAGCAAAGTAAATTTTATGACGACAGAAACTATACAATATACATAGATTTTGAAAATTCAAAAAGATTCGCTTTTCGAAAAACCAAGTATGTGGCTTATCAATTTGTATGTTCACTATTATCAGTACTCGATTAGTGCGAGGGTCTGATTGTAGTTAATCGATCAAATTGGGACTCTAAGGACCTCATATATAACATTTACAAAGTTGAAATCGCGTATGCATTAATTTGCACTAAAAATAAATTAAGTACCTGACTCCACTTTAACATTTCTACAGTCATGCCGTCTCCTGTGAAGTCAATTCTCTTGCCTGGTAGATTTCTAAATTTTGCAATCGCCATAGCATCCGGATATCTGTTTCATAATAAATTACAGCAAAGGGTCAAACCATAAGCCACATATTTCTAACTTTTCAACATGTCCGATAATCAAAAACGTTCTGCCACATTTCCTGGTATAGACTTCGACTAAAATATGTGCAACCAGCAGTCTTGTTCCCTTAAACAAAGCAATCATACCGGATACGTATACAAAGAGAGTCCTTTATTGCTCCTGTAGGGCACAAAAAGCTGCCGACAATATGACTAGCCATACACCTTTCTCATCCTCAAATGATAAATGCTTCTTCTATAAGGGAATCTTGCAATCGTGCCAGATATTTCGTGTAGGCAGCACATTCCGAAGAGCCAGCAATTTGCTTTCCAATGTATCGAAATTCCTCTGGGAAATTCACCAAAAATGAATTAACAAGCCAAATACTGGTACCAGGTGTAGACACCTCTTTAAGTCAAAAACTTCTCAAAACGAGTTAGTGTCATTTAATGAATACACAACAGTCATAGCCAAAGTCAAAATTTTGTTTTATTCTACAAGTATGCCAAAAAAAAGGGTACCCCACCACATGGCCCTGCCTTTTGGGGGTAAACAAAAAAAACAAAAAAATGCTGAGAAATTCAGAAATTCTCCATTCCATTGTCATCACCACTGGCGCTGCCGCCCGCATCTAATATTGTGCATTTGATCGCAGGATGTGGTGCTGCTTTAGCGTCCTGTGCGCTGTTTGAAACATGAGAATGTTTCGACCAAAGGATATGTATGGAATGAAGTCCCGCTTGGGGGCTGAAACGCCATGCTGTGGGGGCTCTTTTGACTCGGGAACTCTGCATGTACTATCGTCATCATCAGCCATCCATCCGGAAGGGTTTGTTACGTAGCAAAAGTGTAACCTTAGCCCGTGTGTTCAGCGCACAGTGATGGTAAACCTGTTGTGGGTGTGCACGAAGTACATATTTGCCAACCTTTCAGCCGCCCATTCAATACTTTGCCACTTTTACTGCCCTTCTATACACTGTATTATGAGTGGGTCCTTCGAAACAACAAAAAAAGAAAAAAAAACACAACAACAAAAATTAGGACTTCACTCGAAAGCTCATACATACATAGAGAAAGGAATTACCAATGATTTCAGATGTAAATACTACATTCACCTTCCCAAAAATCGATCCTGGTGGCTGGTGGTCCCGCTGCAAAGCAGGCAAATCAGATTGCACAGCATGTACACTCGGTTATACAAAATTAAAGGGTAGTTTTTGTTGGGGGGATCCTGAGGTGGCAGCAAGGATGGCATTTTATCCAGCCGTTATGCATGCTGGTTGAAGTTATACGAGTTAATACATACATACATATATATGTGGGTGTGTTTTTGTGTATATGTTTTTGGGGAACAAAAAAGCTTTAAAATAAATATTTTATCTGCAGTTATGAGGGTGTGTATTTTGGTGGCATTCATGGCACACGGGGCGGTAGACTTCTAGAGGTTACTCGAAGGGCAGTAAATTATGCATTGTGACATACGCGTCATTTAATACAGGGTGTACCGACAAAGCACAGAGATTAAAATAAAATTTAGGAAATTTATTTGAAGCGATGGTCTCACGAATGTTCTGCTTTCGTTCAAATAGGGATAGAAACGTAATTAAGATTTATTGCAACAATCGCTTTATATTTACTAAAGTATCCGGCAGCTTAAGATAACTCGGCTTGTGACAATATTTTACCATCCTCCAAGAACAAGAATCAATTAAGCTCGATAGCTCCAATCCTCAGAGCCTTTTAGAAGGATGTTGTCATGTATTGTGATCTCGGCTTAAAGCTGAGCGAACAGAGATTTTCATACACATAAGAGGGGTTACGGATACCCTTAAAATAATAACATAATGCAGGATGAAGGGATCAAGGAGCAAGTTGAGAAGCGTGCACCCTGTGTTTGAGCGTCTTTAAGGTGTGATGTAAGAGCGTTCGGCACTTGTGTTAAGGCGGTTAAAGAGTGTCTCTATGCTTGACTACACAAACGAAATTGGACAGAAGGATCAATTCATGAGCTTTGCAAGTTGAGCATTGCAGTCATAATGCTTAGCGGGTAGAATTCAATGTATAAATCCGCAGTTTTTCACGAAAGAACCGGTAAAAACGGTCCCTTTCCAAATGAAAAGAAGAGATGAAAAATTAGTTCTTAGTCTACTGAAGAACAAACATTTTAAAAATAAAAAAATATAAACTTTTGTAGT
Organism: Orthonevra nobilis; assembly: GCA_963555765.1. Taxonomy (NCBI): domain Eukaryota; kingdom Metazoa; phylum Arthropoda; class Insecta; order Diptera; family Syrphidae; genus Orthonevra; species Orthonevra nobilis. The sequence goes on along the minus strand of OY743226.1, from coordinate 82,185,602 downwards.
GAAAGCTGAATTCAACATTTGTGATAGGCAGTAGCCCATAACCAGGAAGATTCAAATCTGGACTCACCTGGGCCCCGTCTTTATATATAGACGTGAACGTTGTTAAATTAGTTTACTTTGATTCCATCCTTTAAGAAGCCTTACCATGGATTTTAACCTTTAGTGTCGATCTTAAATTTTAACCCAGTATACTCGATGTCTAATCACTTACATTCAACCCCCTCCTTCTCGACTTGTCTAGAATGTAAATATGGAAAACCATGAGCTGTGCACTAAGGATAACGAATGTATTCACGCACAAAATGTTTCCACCTCGAAAATTTTACCACAACATCCTCGATATATCGGTGACATAATGGAGTTCGTTAAACAGGCAAAACGATTTCCCGATCACAGTCCAATAGGTTTCGAACCTACATAACCACTCCTAAAAAAAAGGAACACAACACAATTTATTCCAACAGCGTACATCAAAGGTTACACAAGAGTCAACACATCTTCTTCCCACCTACCATGATGCAAAGCCCACCCCCTCTTTGAGTCAATAAAACGTGTGTCGTGATGTTGGAAGCAGGTAAAGGAAAATGTGAAAAAAAAATACAAAATACCCTTGCCACCCTGTAAATTTTCATAAATAAATATTTAAGCTTCCGTAAATATGTGATGCAAAGCCCTGCAGACACCCCTAGTCGAGCGGACAAAATTGTGGATGAAATAAACACACGCAAAGTCCAAAAGGATATGAGCAGTACATAAAACTCTGTGTTAAATATTTCAATTCTTTTCACCTCTGCACATGAATTGGCATAAGTGGCAAACAGGGTCGTCGAATATCCTTGTGTTCGCGCTATACACAAGTCAGACAGGATCGGGATACAAAATTCCTCCACTTTCACTGGGAATAAACCATCATCCGACCAATGAACAGAGGCAGTGTGTAACTAACTACATAATAAAGTAATGCGAGCGCTATACATTAATTAATACAAATTAAGGCAGACCACAGAAATAGGACGCAGGATTCTCTCGGCACAGTAGAAGTCTCCACGCGAAAACGACGACGGCTTGACTACCGGATTCCCTAGTCCGGTGAATGAAGGTTGCACATGGGAATAACCGGGTAATTCGTAGTGACATTCCTCTTCTGTTCCCCTTTACTTTGTTTTGAAAACTTTGTTTTTGAAAAACTTTTTCCAACGAGCGAGTGCGAGGCAAAGAGAAGTGCAGCAGCTACTGTTTGCTAGTTTGGAGGTTTGCTACTTTGCTCCTTTGTTTCAATTATTTCGACCATGCATCGTCTGAGCCCGAGTCCTTTTTGTCGCCTTTTTTTTATGGCCGTTTTTTCTTGCTTTATTTTTCGGGTGGGCTTTATGATAAATTGATATAAATTATTGAAGGCGCTGTTATTTTTGGGAAAGTCGATAGTCCTTGGGGGTCACGTAGGGTTTCGGTACTGGAAGCTTGGTAAAATTTCAATTCGATTTTTCTCTCGCCTTTCTACGCGCGTCCTGACGGCAATAACTGTCTTCTAAATCAAAACTTTTTAGTTGCAACTTTCCGAAGAGAATAGTTTCGCAAAAAAACAGGATCCAAGCACGATGAGGAACAATACTGTGGAATGTGTACGAGTGGGTGCCTTGTGGAGGTGAGGAACAAGTGGATTCGAAGAATGGTCGGAAAACGGTTAGTATTTTTTTTTTTATTCCTTGTAGCGCGTGCAGATCTAGAAAGAAGTTGGTTCTGGGCTGCGAGTTGATTTCAAGTCACGTAGCTTCGTGAGTAATACGCATTTCGGTGTTAAAACACAGGTGAATGCCGAAGACCATACGACGGGGAATAGTAGTGCCGGCGGCGCGGCGGGTGGAAACAGGGCGCCGCATCGTGACTTTGTTGTTTTTTTTTTTATACCTTTACTCACATGGAGGATGTGCACGAGTCCCGGATAAAATATTACACAGTGCTTCCTGTGGGTTGTTTTCGTCGTTTGACTGGAATGTCGCGTGTCGAGTAGAAGATGCATAATTTAATTGAATTGCTTATGTAAGCAATACGTTCTACGATATCACGTCCTGGTGTGATGTGAGTTCTATCTGTGTGTGTTCTTTTTTTCACCCCTTCGATACTTTGTATGCATTGCAGCGGAGTTTGCCAATTATGAAACGAATGGCTATAGATGGTAGCTTAAGGAGAATACTGCTTCACTTTATTGGTTTTGCTGTCATTTCTATCGATGCGATCAGTTGATTTTGTATTGGCAAGAAATGAAATTTAGATAAATATTTTGTCTCAGTCTCAAAAGTTTTTATTGTTGCTCAAGTTGCCTTAAGCAGAAAGCAAGCTCTCTTTCAGCAATAAAGCGAGAACTAAATGAATTAGGTATATTCACCAAACTCAGTAAATCATAGCTCGCAGGACAAGTAGGCTTAACAGAGAACAGGGAAATTTTATCAGAATTCAGTCAAGAAAATAACAATTTGATATATATTTCCTGATCTCTGTGAGGCCTTACTGGAACTGGGTATATAAACCTAAATCTTTCTTAGTAAGCATAGCGAAAAGTACTGCAGCTTAAATAATGTGGATGTTTACTATGGCAACTACCCTCCTTCTATGACGATCACCAATACTTTGTACAACGAATTTCGTCGCAGCCGAACATGTTTTTTTCGACTAAGACTATTACTAGAATGCTTAAAATGTTCCAGAAGAGCAGAAAACGTAATCAATATCCATGATCTCTTTTTGGAGACGTAAAGAGGAGATAGCAGACATCTTGTACAAATGAGTCCATGAGAATGTATCTATGTGATTTTCTAAACTGCTTCGTTTCGAGCCTGCAAGTGAAAAAAATCGGAGAAAGCGAATGCCGCTCTTTTACCGAATTTTTGCATCGATTTTTTCGGGGAACTGAAGAAAAAACTTGTCGTGCAAACCGATAATGCACCAGATCTCAACTGCACAATCGCCACCTTCAAATTTGTAGAATTGCGATACGAATTGGTGATATCCTTCAGGATGTTTAAAGCTTGCCCCCTCGTAAGGAGTTTAAATAAACAACTACCTTTGATAGTTGCAGGCCATGAGCTTGTTGCAGATTAATTTCGGCTGCTTTCACATGAACGTCTATACTAACTATCAAACTAATTTCAAGATTTTATACTCTATCACATTAATGTGGCTCCACATAAAACGTCCCGCATATAGTGGTGTAAAACATCACCTCGCCGCGGTCGGCTGAAAATTTCGCCCTCGTAGCTGAGTGTGTCGGTCAAAGGATTTAGTCCTATCCGATACTTTTTGTTGATCGAATACCATAAATGATTAATTAAGGTCCCATGATATTTTGCACGAAATTTCATAAGGCTCATTTCCATTTTCCACAGAAACGTCAACAGATATTTTTTGCTCAGAAAACCCGACGAAAATAGGGAAACAACATCTTCCACAACGAGTCATATAATTTCTCAAAATTGTGCGCGAGCTTCGAAGTTTCCTCTCACCGGATGCAGATATCGTAACCGATCTAAGAAATAAGAAGGGGCATCCGTGGTCTGCAACCTTCTTATTTTATCCTCATTTCAGCTGTTCTTCAACATTTCCTTTACAGGTAAACCTTAAAAATTAAACTTATTCCGAGATAGTAGCCCTTCATAGCTCTCTTGTGACCGTTAAATTGAAGGCAGTGCGTCCATGATTATTGCTTGATTGTTTTTTCAATATTCCGAAATGTTAATTTTTTTGTTTATGTAGAAACAATGGGAAAGAGAGAGGTTTAATATCATCTCTGGTTGGAATAATCTGCTATCTCATTCTTTATTAAATTAACTTTTTGATATACATACGTGACGGCATCAATGTCCTTCTTGGTAAAGAATAGTAACTCCATCTCCATTTGTTTCTAAGACCGATTTCGCCCTTTCGGAATTATTATATATGTATCAGGCTATTTTCATTTTGAAGTTCTAAGATTCACCTAAGGGTACTGCGTAAACTTATTTGAAAAAGGATATGTACGGTAACACTGAAGTCAAGTATTATATTCGATGTTCAAGACCTTCGATGGCTCGTCACGAAATTCAGCGGCCTAAGAATATGATTGGAGGCTGACCATGAATGGACTAAAAAAAGATCTCCACTTTTGTATCAAAAGCTTTTATCTTGATCCAGCAAACTCTTTCTATGATTTTCAAATTAAACAACCTCCAAGAAACTAATGCTTAAAGTAACATTTTTAATTGAGCTGAAATTCCACCAAGAATAAGAACACATGATTTGGACACACAGTATGTCTACATTTCTTTATTTTTATTTAAATAAAACACAGGAAATTATTTTTTAAATTACATACAAAAACAAAAAAAAATAAAAGAAATATTTAATTAAGCGCATTTATAAGAAATCAGTCTTATAGTAGTTTCCCCGAAGATATGATAGTGTGGATGCTTTTATATTTTGGAACTTGATAGAAACAAAAAAACAAAAAACCACTAGCATGTGGTTGTCAAAAGTAGAATCTGAAACAGGAAAAAAAAGGAATGAAAACAAATGTTAGCATTAGTAAAGTCTTCCGAAGAGTCGTTTGTTAAATAAGTATTTATATTAATGTAATATGAAGGCGGTCTCCAAGAAAGTAAATTTGGACCAAACCCTTAAAGAAAACGAGACCAAAATACGTCTGATTTTCAAACCAGATCGTATCCTCATTTATGTATGTAATAAACACAGAGTTACGGGGTTTCGAATACCCTTATTATGATGACAAAACGCATATGGCAAGTTTCAAAGAGGAAGTAGATACAAGTGCTGATTGAAATGTGAGAGAATAATTTTTATTCAAATGTATTATAATGTAGCTCATTATTTCTTGAGCAAATTTTGTTTTTTTTTTCAAAAACTGATTGATTGACATAACTTTTTGTTAATTTAAATTTAAATATCTCATTTTGTCTGAATCCTCAAATCATCATCATTTCTGAATGCATGTTTTATTTTTCCACGGCCAAAGTAGAGTTTGCCGCTGACTTGCGAGAAGTGGGCCGAAAATATTAAAGATAAACTTCAAATTCAAAAAATTTGTGTAAAATAATGCTAAAGAATTGCATTCTTTATTCCAACTTGATAAAAACAAATTCCACGATGTGGAATCTAATCTTCACTTGAATCGTAGAATCTGAATTGTTTTAAAAAAAAAATCATTTTTACTTACTTCTAAAACTCATCACAATAGCCTAGATGCCCCCCCTTCCCAAAAATCCCTTGCGCGGATTCAAGAGATCCAAATTAAAGATTATCCGGGAATTTCTTAAAATTATATATCCTGGCAGTTGGTTGGAAATAAATCGACATCTCTGGTATCGTTGATGTAGAGTCAATGGTTCCTGTCGGTGTTGTGAAGCCAGTTCCTCCTATACTCCCATTTCCGCTTTCATTCGAGATGGGCCGATATATGGCAGTGGCAGCATAGTAACTCTCCGTTGGGCGCGCTGGTACCGGTGGTGGCTTTGGGAAAATATTATTCAAAGATTGCGGTGGTCTTGTGCGGACATTCACATAGCCACCTGGAGTTTTCGGGATAAAATTCTGCATATGCGGTGCGATGTACTCCTGGCAAACAGCATCCGATACTTCTGAAAATAATTTCACATTTGTTATCGCTTACAGCTACACCAAGGGGTATAGGACTTTTTGCTGCCTCTCTTACCTGTGTAATCTGGTGCAATGTGATGATGTCGCATGTCATTCATGGAGCATGCACTTGCAGCACTCGTATACATGTTTACATTAAAAGGCTCATGATACAAGCTATTCTTGTCTATCGAATCGCTGTCGTCCATGCTGACCTGCGAAAAGGACAATAACAAGGCAATGCATACAATTACGAGTTCCTCTACTCCATTGCAGTGCGGCACGGCACTTTGAGCCTCGAGCTACATATGCACTGCTCTGGCCGCCTAACATCGTTTTGCGCCACCAAAAAAAATTTACATAAAATTTCGATTGACCTACCTTCATATTGCTGCTGCCGTGCATACGCTTAATGCCGCCAACGCCACCCAGCGCATCTGAATGGAAATTGTGTTGGAACACGTCCAAGACGTTGCTGCCACGAGCTGCTTTCCGTTTATTTCTGGCAATTATCAGGAGAATAACAGCCACCAGGAGCAGAATAATTGTAGTCAACACGCCTATTATCACACCAACGAAACCCTCTTCGGGCTCTTGGTCGATGGGTTTCGGTGCTAGCACTATTCACGCGAAAAAAACAACCACAGAGAATTTATTTTCAATTAAAGTAAGTTATGTGAGGGAATAATAATTTCATAACTAGGACGATGATAATGTAAAGGAAGACAGGTGTGAAAATGTATGTGTGTACTTGAGAAAGTAGAACAATGGTTATTAGACAAGTACGAATGAGGGCGTACCTGGGTTTATATGATTGTTGTCTTTTTCGAATTTTGACAGATTTTTATCGTGCTGAAGCGGAATATCCTGCGTCGGAGTGGTTTCGGGTACTTCCTCTTCAGTGAAATTTCCCACAATCGGAGCTGAAATCAATTAAAAAAAAACCAAATAATTTTTGTTTGGTAAGGACTTGTGAATAACAAGACAGAGTGGCTTCCTTTTGGATTCCAGTGGACATCAAAAAAGCCTTACACGGGTGCTATCAATAAATCAGTTAATAGAACGTCAGGCTAAGCTTTCAAAAGTGTCTTTCACTAAGCACATTCCTATACCTGGATATAATAGGAATCAAAATCAGGCGCGAAAAAGGTCATCAAGGTACTCAAACATTATACATTAATTCGTATAAGGCTGATTTTGGTGTGTTCCATTTATGGTCCCAAACTGCTTGCAATTCAGAGCCAATCTAGGTTAATTATCGATCTCGACAAGAAATGTGTACTGGTATGTAGCCTTGTGCGTCAGAAACTAAGGCGATAAACAAAGCACATAAGCGCCTCTGACGCTGTAAAGAAAAAGTCGAGCAACAAGGGTTGAGAACTCGTACATTTTCCCGGTTTAAAAGAACAGAGAAGGACAGGAAAATAAAGACGTATCCCTTCTTGACGCCATCTACAAGATCCAATACAGTGATTGTGTGAACGGCCAATTGAAGAAGAGGCCAGAAAAGTTGGTCTTTAAATTATAGAAGATAGATCAAAATAGAGGAAAGATTAAACAAAATTAATCTTGCCGAATGTTGATCGATATGAGTTCTTTTAAAGAAAAGTTCTTCGTTGGATGTACATTGTTAAGCCGTGTTTGCAAGTAGAGCAAATGCAGGAGAAGGTTCAAAAGTAGGACAACAATGTGCAGGTACAAGATCGACTGTTGATCATGAATGATATAAAGGATCAGGCTCGGGTCGATGGTCAGATGAGTTTTATGGAAAAAACAACCGAATGGTTCCAGGCACGCACCCTTGTTGTCATTGGTATGCAGTCAGCAGCCAATAAAAGCACTCATACAGGAATTGGCATTGTCCCCAGTTTCTCATTTTACCCAATTCAATTCCCGATGAAACAAACCGCATCCTCTCTGTATACAATTTTGAAAAGAACTTAAAATAATTTCATACCCGAAGAGGAAGAAAATCTCGAAAATTCAACATTTTTACATTTTAGTTCGGAGTGGCGCAGGACCTCAACAAACAAGCTTCTCCAGTCAGCTCGGTCTCTCTTAGCTATCTCCAGTTTTGCTCGACAAGTTGGTTGAGATCCCATTCCACTTGCGCCACCTGAGTCAAGGTCGTCCTCTACTGCGCCGTCTTTCGGGGGTAGTTTCGAAGACTTTCCGGGTCGGAGCATTGGTGTCCAGCCGTTAGATTTTTATCCTTTTGGCTAAGTCGATGTCACTGTACAAACCGAAGAGTTTATCGTAGAAACTTCTCCTCCACTCACGGTTCGTACAGATGGGATCATAGATCAAACGTAGAATTGTCACCTCATGGCTTTTCCAAATAAGCAGGAGGTGTTTTCTCGGGCGGACTTGGCCTTTAACTAATGGAGCGTGTTTCAGTTGTAAATTTTATCAAAAAAGGAAAAACAAACATGTTAAAAAAAATGTGGTGAATCAAACTATTCAAGGACAGCATCGAACTCCTGTTTCTCGTTCAAAGAGAGTGCAAGGCTTATAAGCATTCACTTGACGGCCAAGGCAGACGAGTACCGATGTTCAGCGATATTCCAAGATTACTTAAACTAGTTTGCAGAATCATTAGAAGAAAACAATCTTCATCTTTCATATTTGACTTAAAACACTTCGCTCTTCAATACTTGAGATTCTAATAAATGCGCGTGTAAAAATATTTACAACTTTATCGTGCATGTTTATAATCAGATTCAACAAAGCTCGCTGCCCTCATTCTTCTCTTCCGCAGTGCAGTGATTTCGAATTTAGTTCAAGCACATAAGACTCCACGCATTTTATCACCCGCATCTCCAGCCAATAGCCATGGCCATGCATACAAATATGCTTATTACCATCCCTAAGATGTTCGTAATTTATTCAATTACAAGTAATTAGCCTCAGTTACTTATTTTTTTTTTTTTGCTTACATCAGTACATCGTTTTGATTTACTTTGAGATTTGAGATCATCAACTGATTACGAACCATGTACCATTAAATACGGGCTCGAAAACAAACATTATAAAGCCAGAAAAACATGTCCAATGCGAAAAGAAAGATTGAAGAAAAAAACTTACCAGAGATGAAATTTATTTCGCTCAGCATAATCCACCGCAGTGCGAAATAGAGGCGAATTCGCAAAAACCGTCCAATCCGATGGTGCAATTTAATTGTGACATCCCTGGCATGATCCAGCACAGTATCTGGCATGTACGAAAATAGAACAGGCTGTCCGGTATAGTGACGTCCGCCCATGCTGAAGTAAACTTTCGCATGAACAAATACCTAGAAATAAATAAATAAAAAAAAAAATATAAACAATTTACAAAAGCAAGCTAAGATTGAGGAACCAATACGATAGAAAGAAAGAAAGGACGACGACGAAACAAACTTTCCTGGCACAAGGACGACACATTGCCAGGCCAAATCTCCACTCTCTCGATTCTGCTTGCATTCACATCACGTACGGTGAAAATATTGATTGAATCAGCGCGACATATAAGGAAAACTTGCTCCTTGCTATAACGAAGAACACTTTCGCCACAAGAAGGATCTATGTGTGTATGGTGCTCCCGGAAAAGGGATTACGTACCGCCCGCCCGCCTGTCCCAGTCGCTTATTATTTATTAGAAAATTGATTCCAGTTACTCGCAGTTTGATTAGTTAATTTACGTATCGAGAACGCTTGAATGCCCATTGCTGTTCTCGCTTTAATTCAATCAATATTAGGCTTCGGATCCGAAGAACTTTTAACGAGATTTTGATGTCGGCCAATAAATAAGGTTGAATGGTTGAATGACCTATCGAAGCCCAGTTAGGAGGTCGGACGTTCTACAGTTATTTAGGGGGTTAAGGATGCTGCGATACAAAAAGGATTTTTCGATTCTATTCAATTCGATTTTCTCCAAACAAACAATATACATTAACGAGGGCAAAATTGACGAGAGATTCCCCTGGCACGAGTATTTTGCTCCTTCCTTTCTCACACTCCGTCACAACAACAATCGCAAATAAAATGAAGAAGATAAGCAGAGCGCCAAAAGAACATGACAATAAAATGTAATAACCTGCGTTATCACATTGCTGGGGATACTTGGTGCGGGTGCGGGTGTGGGGGCTGAGTTTATTCCGTTTCGGGTAATCAGGACGTTTTGTGGATAAAAATATGCGAGGGGTGCCCCATCACAGACGACTATGGATGGTTAAATATGAAAGCGATTATGCTTTCGTTATCGTTTTATCTGTGACTTGCATAGTGGTGTTGTTTGTGGAATTTTTATCTCTTCAAATGGTAGGCAGGCTAAACTTCTACGCTTCAATAAATCAAGTGAATCTTCATGTTAATTTGCTATCAATAAAATGTTAATGTTACCATGGCACGAAGTCATAAGAATCGGACCGAAACGAATTTAACTGCATTGAAGACTTATCGATAACCTTGCATGCGATAATTTGCCGATTTTCGTTGGAATCCCTAATTGTATCGATAATTAAGTTAACTCAAGAATACAATACTTGTGAATATTTTCCTTGGATACTTAAGGAACCTTCTCAAAAAGCGATTGGGATTTGTCGAAATACAATAAGATTTTTCCGTGAACTATTTAAGTTAACTTACTTAACTTCTATAGGTACAAAAAGGACAAAAATTGTTAAAGTTAAGAAAAGCATTAGCGGAAGTGATTCATGGCAAAATAACGATTTCTATCTCAGCATGGTCCTTCAAAACTATTTTAGCGGAGAGTTAGAAGAGTCAATCCATATTTATACGGCTGATTAGCTTGAAATTCCGGATTCATATCCGAGAAGGAAATTCTGTTTTTTTTTTTTATAAAGCTTCAGAAATAGTTCAAAGTCGGAAATGAATGGTAAGTCTTACCACCGCCATTTGTGCGAAAAGTTTAATACCCAAACACAAATGTTGAAATTAGGGGGGAAATCACAGTAGCACACAAAAAAAGGGGCATATTTTCGGGAATTAATTTTGAATAAAAGTATCAATCGAAATTATGTATAGTAAGTTTTATAGCAATACTAAAAAAGTACAATATGTAATTTTTTCAATAAAAAATATTCAAAAATGGCGGCTGCGCAGCATATGCCCCAAGGCGCCTATTTTTGAAAGCGTGTCGATGGCCGGAGACGTAAACTCCTTAATTTTTGACCTGGAATAAAACACCAAAATTTTTTGGTTTTGCATATAACAACAGCTAGAGAGCTACGTAGGATTTTTTCGAAATATTGATTTTTTACAAAATGGTGCATATTTGAAAATAAAGTTAAATTGTTAACAAAAAAAAACGCCATAAAATCGTAGATAAAAAAAAATAAAGCCATATAAAATAAAAAATCGAAGCTACTGTCAAAATTTCAAGTCGATCGGTAAAGATTTGCTCAAGTTATGTCTTCGGCGAGCTCAAAAAAAGTGGTTTCGAGAAAAACGCGTTTAAAGTTTTAAGTACTGAGAAACCATATGAAAATATATGAGCATACCGGAGAGGCGTAACCGCAGAGCGAAAACTCACTCGGACACTTTTGCCGTATTCCATCATTTGGTATATTATTTTTAAGACCCTAAAGCACCTTTTAAGCGAGAAATTTTTTTTTTTACTGTGATTTTCCCCCTTAAGTTCTGACTTTCGAAAAAGATACCGAACCCTATTATCTATGTATTATACGCTGTTACAAGTAGAAATTTCGGATATCCAGAAAAGATCCAAGCTCATCTTCTATGGAAATAGCAACGAAATCAGGTACCTCGGTGGCTTTCACGAAGATTGAAAAGTATCTGACCTTACAGCGGTCTACCGAAATCAACTAATTATTTGTCAGGTGAGCATTGTGAGATCCATTCCATTGCATTTGGAACTGAGTGTAAACAAATCGAAAAAGAGTTAAACCAACTCGATTCATACTATACGTTCGGAAGCTGTTAATGTTGACAGTGCTCTTCCCATAACGACCATCGATTCTTGGTTTGAAGAATTTCGTCGTGGCCGTTTATATCTTATTGATGAGGAGATTCTGCGACGCCCAAAAGCAGCCACAACTGCAGCAAAACTTGAACAAAGTACATGAACTCGAATTGGTTGACAATCGAGTCTCAGTTATGATTGTAGGCTGTAAACTTCAGACATCGAAGATCAAGCAGCAGTAGAAACCCTGGGTTTTAATCGACGAACCTGTTGGAATCTGAATAACTTGGAGAAGGCAAACGCGAATTGCAACAACTTTTACTCGGTTTGACCGCAGAACGATCACATCAAGTGGGGAGTGGTTAAATTTACATTGATCTCTTGCTGCAACCCAAATAAGACCTTTTTCAAGCAATACAGTAACAAATAATTCTTACCTGGACATCCTTGGAAAACATGTTGTTTGTATGCAAGATAATTGCACTAAAGTTCCTGACAGTGTCAAACTCGAAAACGATTTCAACGGGCTTACCCAAAAGGTTCGGTGTGTCATTTCGCCAGCCAACCCATTCGTAGCCTGAAAACAAATGAGACGAAAGTAAATTTTATGTAATGTTAAATGTTCATATAATAAAACATAAAATCCCGCATTTGGGCTGATTTTTCTTTTCAATTTTAGTAACTTGATGTCTCTCAAGAGATTGTGGCTTCCCTTATCTTTGAATGCATGAGGATGAATGAGGAGAAAAATGAAGTTGGATGTACAACCTTACAATGGACCTGTGGACTAATTTTTAAAAAAAAATCGCAGAATTCAACAATCGCAGTATCTTCTGTTTTGACTTCTGAATTTCCCTTGAAAGGATTAAATTTCGCACGCGTTGGAATCCGTAATCAACTCACTTAACTGAGTGGCTAGCCAGAGCTTCAAGTTTGGTTTAATTTCGTTCATAATTTTTCCGAAAACAAAAAAGTTCCCGAAAGTTCAAATAGATTTATGAAAAGTTTGCAGAATATGAAAGTAAGTTTGAATGGTTTCATGTGCTAGAAAAAACGCTGAGGTATGCAACAAAATTTCGTTCACTTGCTTCATATGCATAACCAAAAATAGTTTATTCGGAACTCATTAGCCGCATCGAAGGTAAATGCATACGTACGAGTATGTACCTTCCCCATTCAGGTGTGTTCGCATTTCAGTTTCAAAATCTATCTGAAATTGCTGCAAAATATTACATCCTGACTATTTTATCACACACTCACATCCTGTTGTTCCTTTAATTTTTTTTTGTTTTTTTATTATTATCTATCTTCCAGGACAAAGTGATTTATAATCATTTATTATAAACTTGCACTGTTTGTTGCTGCTACATTCTTTGGGTACTTCTTTTTTTCTTTGTGTTTCCTTCTTCTTCACATTTTGTATTTTTTGGTTTTTAGTGGAAAAGTTTTTCGCTACTTTATATCATCTGCGGATTTCCAAAATAGAGTTGTGATAGTTAAATAACTTTCCACTCTTTATAGACTAAGTTCTGCTAAATTCAACAGGACACCGGGAGATAGAAATGAGAGTAAAAAACTTTCTCTTCGTCGTGTCGAGAAGTTTCATATTCCTTTTTTTTTTGTTGTTGTTGCTGTTTGGACGGCAGAAAAAAAAGGCAAAAAAAGTTTTACTGCGATAATCGATTGTTTTGGAACTTTGGCCTTCGAGCAGATGGAGTTTGGATGCGAACAGCGTAAAGTTGGTCCATGTGGATTTGGATCCGGATTCGAACGTGAACGTGAACGTGGACACATTTATCTATTAGTTGGACTCGCAGTCTATGATATAAATATACTAATTAGTGTATCAATATTTTTGTTTGTTAATTTAATCTTCAGTTGGATTTCATTATCGGGGTAAATGCAATGTTTGCCTGTTTGTTTGTTCCGAGTTGGAATGGAAAGGATTGAAGTTATAGCAGTAATTTTGAATGGCTAAACTTTCAAGTGAGAAGTTGAGTTGAGAGTTGCACAATGGGGGGTTGCCATTAAGTGAATGATAAACAACTAAGTTGCCAAAGGTGTTTTGAATTGAAGACTTTTCAATCTGAAACTACGTCGCCGTAGGCGAGGAAGTGAATTCAAAATTTGCCGAGTTTGAGGAGTAACTTTTATAATTGATACCGTACAGAGATATTTAGCGGGTGATGACTTACGTTGTTTGAATTTTGAAACTTGAAAAACACAAACTCTTCAAATGGGCATGTATCCCAATGTGAATAAAAGATGCAAATTAATTATTCACTTGCGATTTATCATAAAGAATTCCTTGCTTATGGACCACTCGACGATTCAGAACCAAAAAATATTTAAACTTTAGAGTCAAAGGCATAAAATGCATTTCCTTATCATTTTTGTCATATATGCCTTTTTTCAATTACATACTTTCAGTGGAAGGAAGAACTTAATTTTATTAAATAATCCACTCTTTGGTAACCGAACTATTAGATTTAAAGCAATATCTTGGCGACTTTTATTTGACGATTCTTTTGGTCGATTTTAAAGTATTGAGCTTTAATTTTACTTCGAAAACTTTCTTGAAGCAGCCAAAAATATTCCAACCACTTACTATGGAATTGGCCGCCAGTTAAAAAAGACAATGCCAAATGGGTTTGAAAAGAAATGTCAAAGCCTTTTAACGGACAAACATTTAAAGGCACCTCATTCTCATTTATTGTGCCTCCCTTACTGCCTTTAGCAACATAAGCTTGATGTATAGTCTAGGTTCTTCACACACAAAAGTGTAGGAATGGATTAGAGTGATTCTTAGAAATACGCACTTGGATGTTAAAAGAGACTGCTACTGTTGACCATGACATGCTATACCAAGGAGACGCATGGTCTCTTTTTGTGTCGCTTATTTGATTTTTTCTTTTGAGTTGTAGTATTATGAGGTAGTGGCATTCACGGGCATAATTCTCGAAATTTGTTCATATCAAGAATTTCTTTGTTTTTCTATATCAAGCGCAGGACTAGCGTGGTTTTCAAGCTCTATAAAAATTTGCATCTTCTCAGGTTCGTTTGCCATCTTGCAATTTAAAGTATGGTTGAAAAATTTTAAGAATCGTTATCGTATCAGATTTCTAAGGTCCAAACTGCTGTACTATCTATTCTCTGATTCAATTAATAAAAAGGGTATAAGTGCAAACTGATGGCAGCCGAGGTAGATGGAATGAAGTCGAAAAAGCCTTTAAGTCGGTACTGTCATCTTTTAAGGAGATATCCTACAAACCACATCAAAAAGGCAACTTAAATGCAAAAATAGATGCGCCTTGAAAGATGTGGAAGGCACAAATACAGTCACAGAAGCATTTGATTGACTTAAGTAATTAACTGATCGTAATCCAGCAATGAAGCAGTTTCCCTGAAATTCAGATTATAACCCGTCTCAAAAAGTGAAAAAAACGAGCTTTTCAGACGTTTGTTTTCTTTAAAAAAAAAATTCGCTTATATTTTAAAAATGACAAAATATGTAGGTACATCTGATATGATCAACATAGATTAACTAGAGGTATAACTCTTCAATCCTATAAAACTGACAAGTCTAGCATTAACTTTTAGTCTTCCTAGAAAGAAACTTTTTATCGCCACTGTTACGGGAAGGTGCAGTTTATAAGGGCAATTCCATTGGGACGACAAAATAAAAAAAAAATCAAAGGAAACGGAATAGTAACACTCTCTTGATTTCCTTTCAGAATCAAAAGTATGAAACTCATCTCATCATCCCAAGAAGCAGGATAACTTGCTTCAGCGCGTAATTGAGAAGGCAAATTGCGAATAACTTTTGTAATTCCATCAGACTTGTGATGATTTCTTTGCCAAGTTTTTTGCACCATAAAATAAGTGAGGAAAGAAACGGAATGTTTTCATCACTCAAAGTTATCCTCCTCATAAGACGATAAAAGTATATCCTTGAATATCGACCATCGAACTCTAAGACCATGACATCAATCCATATTCAACACACCGACTTCCGCTAATAAATAACTTTTGACGATAACAGCTATGGGTCAACCCAATCGACTGCTTATTGAAAAATTAACCTTAACAACTTACCCTTTCCGAATCCATGAATATCCGTGCGGAAGTTATCCTTGCCTTTTTGCCCATCGACTAGCTGACCAAGACCACCAACATATTTATCATCCTCCTCTTGGCCATCATAAG
Source organism: Orthonevra nobilis (assembly GCA_963555765.1). Classification (NCBI taxonomy): domain Eukaryota; kingdom Metazoa; phylum Arthropoda; class Insecta; order Diptera; family Syrphidae; genus Orthonevra; species Orthonevra nobilis. Next base: position 82,169,849 of record OY743226.1, on the reverse strand, counting down.
TTTTATCTGATAAATCGATTTCAATTCCACGTTGAACACCTTTGGGTATAGTGTAGGAAACGATTCCCTCTGAAAGAACACGAAAGAAACCGACGATAAAAACTTATTATACACGGAATAAAAAATACATATAAAAAAATAGCAAATAAAAAGAAACGCATTTTATGTAAAGATATGTTGGCAAGTTTATGATTGCTTGCAATAAAAAAATATACAGATTTGTTGGAGATTGATCCTTTTGACTTTTGAGTTTGTTGGGTAAGCAATTTACATTACAGGTAAAAAGATAGAAGCATAATTGTGTAAGGTAATAGCATCGACAGCGGTTGTCAGCAAAACTAATTTTGATCGTTTTTGTTTTATATCTAACACTGGTTTTTTATTGCCGTAAATTGATGAATTGAGACTGGAGAATATGTGGTTCCAATAGGACGGTGCAAGTACACAATCTGCTCGGGCGGTCATAGACATTTTGAAGGATGCAAGCTGTCAAGACAGCCCGCTTTGACCCCTCCAGACTTATTTCTTTGAGGTTTTCTGAAGTCAAATAAACTCCAGACTCTGGGAGATTGTAGAGAAAATATCATTCAATAGTGCGAGAGCTTGTTTCATGTTTCATTATAACAACAATTTTACATTTTTTCTATAAACAAACATCTAATAAGAGTGACTAGTTTGCCAATTGGCAAGGAATGACCATGTTCCCAAAGACCGCTTTTTCAATGAATTTGAAGGACTGCATTATGAGTATTTGAAACCGAAAGTTTTTTTTTAATTTAAATTTTATATCATTCTAAAGCTTCAAAAAAAAATTAAAATATTGCAATCAATACCATATTAATGGTTGGTTAAGGTTAAGGTTATAAAATTGTAAAAAATTAAAAATGTTTTCGATTCACCAAAATCTGATCAAAGTTTTAAGTGAGAAGATGATTGTTTGAATATTTCCTTAGCGACTCATACTTCTGTTTCCTAAACTACGTATTGTGTTCCTTACACAATTGTTGCTATTCGGCACTGCTTTAATAGGATTCGATATAAATCTTTGCAATCCCTCCAGAAAGCATGCATAACCATATTGTTTCAGTTTCCAGATTTTCTAAACAATGTGAACTTGACACATTCAAATATCCACTTACAGATCTGTCAAGTTTTGAACTAATTTTAATTTGAACAAAGGGCGTCAAGTGATCGCAACGAACGTACGAGAGTATTCCAACCAATTTTCCCTTAGATTATTCTTCCTGTCAACTTCTTTGAAAAGAAAAGCTTCTGTTCAACGACTTTTAATAAAAGATAAACACCAACAAACAATATTCAAGCGAATGAGAAGAATGACCTACTCATTCATCTTCCCAGCAAATGGGCTTGTCTGCCCATTTTGAACCCTGCTGCTGAAAGAAAATGCTTATACACTACTAAAGAAGATTGCCATCCTACTCCTTGTTACACAAAAGATGCGGCATCTAAATAGCTAAAGAGAGTAAAACATCTTCATTGTTAGCGAAGGCCCTCCACCATCGTTCCCATTGTTTTGTACTCATCCGCAGGCCATCCACTTCAATGTGAGGCTGTCCTTTCTTTGAAAATTATTATAATGAGGCAAGTAAATTGCTTGTGCATATGAAACTGACATCGAATCTTGTGTCTCTACGAACTTGATATCCCCAAACCCAAATACTAAACGTTCCCACAATAAACAATTTCAGATACAATGACCTCCACTCAGTCGTCTCCTCTTTTCCATACGATCCTAATAGGTCACAGTTTTGTGTGTCGGCCCATTGTTGTCCCACCCATCGATTATAAATAAATTTATTTCCTTTGATTAGATTCGAATACCTTATTGTGTCACGCGAAAGCAGCTCTGGTTATGAATAGGAGGGAATCACAACTTGTGACATTTATCGCCTGACATCTGGAACATACAAATATGGAGGGGAAGACAGGAAACAACATCACAAAATTACGAAATAAACAACCATCATTAAGGGAAGAACACATTTTCAAATTTAAAAATAAAAAGAAAACAGAAAAACACTTTGTGTAGCGCGAGTAATTAAATCAAAATAAAATCGGAAAACTTACGACTTGATTGTGCACATGTCCGTGTAAGAGGGGACATCGAGTTATGGGCACGACTGTGGCAACAAGTACCACTAACCAAATGTTGCCTTCTGCTGTTGCTCTGGTTTGACTACTATACTCGTATACTCGTATCTCTCTGGCTCGGATGTCGGGGCCCTGGACATGGTGCTTTAAATGGTTTTTGAATCAATTTAGCGGTTTTGAGATTCTTTAAATACACCACTCACTAGCGATGAATATTTCCGACGCGCCGCCGTTTCAGTGTTTATCTTATGTTCAATGTGTTTTGTTTTGAATTTTAATTTAATTGTTAATTAATTCGGTTAAATATATACGCATGGCCAGAGAGAGAGTCGATTTACATTTAATTTAATTATTTACTGTTGATATTTTTTTTGTATTAATCAGTAAACCGCGGGAATATTTAAACAACAAGTTTCAAAGGCTTTTTTCATTTGTATTAAGCGTACTTTGCTGACAGAATATTCCAAGCCACTGTTGCTATGTAAGAGAATAAGCTTCTCTTTAATATTGTTCTCATTTTTTATAGTTTCTAAGACCTAAAATAGTGGCTGCCTTTTGCAGGAATCCCATAATACGGATGAATACCGAATCTTAAGGGCCGTTTGTATTTTCTTTGTGTAGGAAGACGGTCTTTCCAGGTCAAAATTTGATATTTCGACTCAGGATAAAATTTATGTCGACAGGTGTCCACCTCAAGTTGGTTATCTTCAAGATTTCCTCGTAAATTTCTACTTGCTCTATCTTTTGTTCGGCACCTTGTTCATGGGAAGGATCCTCTGACTGTTGCTTGTGAGATCCTGCCCCCTTCTTGACAATTAAATTCTGATAACATTTTTGTTGGTACAACAAAAATCATACTAATCATCATACTTATCCTGACTTCTAATCAAGGTTTGAAAGAAAGAGTACCACACCAACACTAAAACCATCCGGCGATTAAAGTCCAACAAGAAGAAATTGATAAAGTAAAGTGAAGAAAAACTACGACAGCTGACAACTCACTGATTATTTAACCGCAAAAAGCTTAGAAACATCAAAATGACGGGCATGCATTAAACGATAGGCAATAACCTACAAAAACCGTCAAATAAAAATATATCATAAGCCGCTACATCCTTCCAATCATTCAATTCAGGCTATATGAATAAGCACTTAGTCACTTGCAGCCTTCACTTGAAACCATCCAACCGCAAAACAACACCCATTAAATCGTCCCATATCATAAGCACACATCCTTCCTTAATTCCATGTTTGAACTAGACCAAAGGTGCTTCTGAGCCATTATCCCAAAGTGATACGGTCTCAAATGGATCCCTATAAATATCAAAATCCTCAAGCAGCTAACCTTAAACACTTTGCAAAGGCACATACATAAATAATCCCCACACTTGCGTGTATTTCAAATTAAATCTCTACTGCTTCCCGAGACTAAGGTCGTCGTCACAACTTATTCGAAAATAAAATTGAGGTTTCCCATACCCCAAAACACACACAGCAAACGACAACGAGGTTCAGTAAACGATAACACATGTCCTCGGCTATACACTCTCCAAATTCGCTTATGCTGATCTAATTAACTAGAATCCCTCCCTTCTTTCGCAGGTTTCTAGCTATAGCAGCCCTCTTCTCGCCTGATCCCTGGCTCAATACGAATTCAAATTCAAATTATTTCTGTAATAATTCGAGAAAATATTCCAGCACGCGTTAAGGACCCAATTTGATTTAAAGAGATACAACAGTTCGCCCTCGTATATAACATCCGCTTCCAATTTTACCACCACCACCACCACCACCACCGCCAGCGATGGCAGCAAAGTCCTTGCTCGAAGAAATTCACAAAATTTAAATGACTTGCTCCCGTTGTCGTCGTCGTCACAATAACAGCAAGCAAGCATTTGGAAAGAACCAGATGTACCAGATGACTTTGTAGAAGCAACGCTAAGTGAATCCGTGTACCAGCAGCTAGCGAAGCTAGTCAGCCACCCCGCTAGTGGCGACCGGGGGAAAATTACATATTTATTTCCAAGTCAAAACAGTGACATGTTTTTAATTAAGAGGCGTGATAAATGGCGGCACTAAATTTCAAAATGAAAATGGTATCCTTTGGAGCGCGTCACATCAGTCAAGGGCGTTTTGTAACCAGAAGAAGCAGCACACAAGACGAACCTATTTTCTTTTGCTTTCTTCGGTCAGGTCGTCGCGCCACGACACCCCCACTTTTCCCTTCGATTTAAATGGCTCGGAGTTGGAGGCAATGAATGAACTCTGTGTGAATCTACTCGTCTACACCAACTGCCGACTTTCGTGGAATGTGTAAGCTGTTCGCCCGCGCTCTCATTCAAAATTAATGTGAAACATTTGAAGACGGCAAAACCACCAGCACCAGAACGCGACAAGAAGCTCATCTAAGCATCGATGTTTAATTGCATATGCATCCAGTCTAGACACCTGTTTAATGACTAGGATGTGGATGTGTAGATTGGCGTTTTGTGGTTGTGCAACTGCACATGGGAGCATCTATTGTTGGCTGCGATACGATCTCCGAGATATTTATTGCCACCTTCGAACGTCGTCCATCATAGAGATGCTGCAAGGGGATAAGACACTCAAACACACACAGCACAAAACGCACACAGCATCTATTTTCAATACGATTGATTAAATTTAAATTTCCTTACACACAACAAAAAAAAAAAAAAATTGGTTGCATAATTTATAACCTCATTAGTGATTAAAAGTGACACCAACCGACACTTAAGCAGGCTCACACATCACCTCCGGCTGGATCTTCTCCAGTCGTCTTTATGAAACTTGTGTGCCCTCCAACTGTGAGGGCGGAGGCTTCAATATTTCTCTCCGCATCATTGAATTGGATGCTCGCTGCATGCAATGTGATCCACTAAAGATCCGATGAAAGTAGGGGATTACATTGCACGTATAAGGTAGTAGGCCTTCAAGGCTGTCAATTCTCGTTCTGAATTGATAAGTCAGCCGGCTTAAATGTAATTGAATATTTTGTATAGCTCTGAACTTAAGCATGTTTGTTCGGCTTACGTGGTGGTTTCAAGTGCGTGGCATCTTAGGGATGATTTGGTAGGAAGTCTTCAAGATTTCGTGATATTCGATTCGACTGTTTTTTGTCTATACTGAGATGAAGTTAAGATTTATGTAAACAGAAGTCGTTCGCAGTCGGTAGTGGGTTAGGTATAAGTATGACGGATTGAAAGTGAGTATGAGGTAATTCTGGGTGACAATAAACTAAGGAAAAGGACTAGAAAGCTCAGCTTCGATCAGTCTTCTCAACGATTTCGAAAAGCTTGAGATGAATTCACACCAAAAGTGAAATTATGTGTTCTTTATTCGAACATGGGAATCGATATTCGGCATTTCGAAAAATTCTTCTCATGTTTGTTGAAACTTAAAAGACCGAACCCTAAAAAGCCATGCAACGCAATAATTGCGAGCTTAGTTGATCACTGTGAAGATATTTTTTTTTTATCAAACAGAGGTCTCCAGGTTCCTAAGATATCCTTCTTCGGATTTTGAAATATCGGAAAATAAAGGGTTCGCCAAATTACTTTTTTTTTGAAAATGCTATAAAAAAAAACTGCTGAATGTTTTCTCAAATTTCTTTTTTTTTATAATGGAAAATAATTTCATTTAAATGGCTGCCTCGGCTGGCCATGCAGTAGCCTACACGATCGGTCCAATTTTTAGGCACATTATCGATTGTGTGTAGCTGTATTTCACCAGTGGCTTCACGAATATTGTCCTTTAAAGCGTCAATTGTCTCTGGCTTGTCGGCGTAACACTTATCTTTGAGGGCACCCCACATATAATATTCCAACTGTGTCAAATCGCAGCTCCGAGGTGGCCAAACGACATCAGCTCTGCGGCTGATAATGCGATCTTCAAAAACAGGGCGCAAAACATCGAGTGTAGCTTCGGCTGTGTGGCACGTAGCGCCTTCCTGTTGAAACCAAATGTTGCCAATATCCTCCTCTTCAATTTTTGTCAACAAAAATTCCTTCAACATGGCCCGATAACGATCGCCATTGACTGTAACGGCCACTCCTTGCTCATTTTCGAAGAAAAATGGCCCAATTATGCCTCTGGACCAAAATCCGCACCAAACAGTGACTCGTTTTGGGTTCATCGGCTTTTCAATGTATGCGTGCGGGTTTCTGTGCCCCAAATGCGACAATTTTGCTTCTTTACATACCCGCCAAGATCAAAATGAGCTTCATCTGAAAAGATGACTTTTTTGGCAAATCGGCACCTTCTGTAAGTCAATCGTAGGCCCACTTAGCGAAGCGAAAACGAATTGGATGGTCAGTTGGCTTCAACTCCTGAACCAATTGGACTTTGTATGGCGTCATACCAAGGTCTTTATGCAAAATTCGTCTCAATGATGTTCAATTGTTGAGAACGACGGTGAACTGATGTTGATGGCGCTTCACGCACACTTTCTGCCACAGCAGCAATATTCTCGGGTATACGCACTGTTTTTGGCTTTTCACGCTTTGGTTTATCAATGAGGATGCCAGTTTCTTTCACTTTTTTCACAAGATAACGAACATACGGAGCTGACGGTGCTTCTCTTCTTCCAAAATCCGTACGCAATTTTCGCACAACATTCTGCAACATTACCATGATTTTCAAAGTAATGTCGCAATATTTCCCAGCGTTGTTCAAGCGTATACACAACCATATTCGTTCAGCGGAATGACTAATTATCTGTCAAATCAGACATGAGCTAAGTGTTACCATTCACGAAATAAGCACTAGTTGACAAAAAAAAACGTTAGATGGCGGACCCTTTACATAGTTCGAAGTAAAAAGGAAAATTTCAAATTCACTCGGATTACAGAACACTTGTATGTGAAATACAAAACATGAGCGATTGTGTTGTATTTCGAAGTTTCTTTTTGTTCCGATTGCTGCATGGCTTTAGTCCGAATGATGATCATTATGTAATAAGTGACAGTCCTCTTAAATCACATTACTAAGTTGCCATTTGATGTGGCATCATCGGAGCATGACATTTCAAAGCCGCCTTGTACAGCACTGCACTATTTTAGTTCCTTATTCTATTTGCAACACTGAAAGACTTACTTTTAACAATTAACGTACGTTTTTGTGGAATAAATAAATAAATTTAAGACTTAATTTTTCAAAGTGCTTTAAATCCGACGCTCCTAACCTTAAGAAATATTTTTCTTATGAATGTTTCTCTAATAAGCTGGCTTACATTTGAATAATAATATATTCTTTTATCGTTTTAAGCGACAGCTTGGCGTTTCTAATTGTTTTAACATTTCAATGAAGCTGATCCTTTAGAATCACCTACCATAAGTTATTCAGCGGCATGATATGGAAACACCTTAAAGGGAAACGAAGAAGAAGTCTCAAAGGATATCTTAATTACACCCACGCAAAATTCTTTACCACCAACTCTCGAGAGTCGTCTCATCCAACTACACGTCTACGTCTTTCGAACGAACTTGACACGCAGTACATCCGCAACTATCTTATCACGTTATATACATGCATAGAGGTGGGTAAATTTTCCATTAAGCAATCTCCCACTTTCCCATTTTAATGCACTTACAATCAGCCCGGCTAATTGCATGATTTAATTTCCTTTTAAGGAAAATATTACATCACGCATGATTGGAAACAACCAACGTGTATGCACAGTGTACACAAACACAGGGCGCACGACACCAACAAGGAACATTCTTGCATTCAAGTCACACTCGAGGAGCAGTCTAGCTAGTGCTGGCTGGATAGCTTGCTGGCACACTAGCATGGCGCACTCATGCTATTTTACTTAATTTATTCACTTTATGTTCCTCAGATTAAAAACTTTCGGGCACGTAGCGTGCGGAAACAGGAGGTGGTGTACCCATTAACCCAAGAGACGGTGGATAAGAAAAAATAAATAAAAAAACAAAACTCTTGCGCGGGTTCACAGAAGCCGGTAAGCATGTAAAATATTTACAAGGCTCCCCCCTTGGCATGTTTCATGAAGGAGGTATCATATACACTCCAAACAAATTCCCCCCTACACATCGTTGCAATGTGGGCTCGCCGCGACGGTCAATTTTTCAAGAATGTCGTCGCGACGAAGAAAAACACAGCACGCTAGCATAGAAAATATAGAAAATACCTTTGTAAGCCTTTAAGTAGGATTTCGTGGAACGACTTATGTCTGCGCCAGACGCAGCACAGCCAAAACCCAAACACAAAACACAACAAATAGCCGTCATGCAATGATAGGCTAACGCTAAGGACTTTGCTTGGATTTTTGCTTAAAAAAAAAAAACATTTGTCCGCACCCCCCGATTATAGTTAACAATATAAAATGAAACCATTAAGAGGAAATTAATGAAACTGAAAAACTCACCTTCCCAGGGACATCCAACGACTTCGGCTCGCATACAGACCGTCCGGTCATATTGGCTATAGGGAAAGATGCGAACCTTCGATGCAAAAATGATCGGTTGCAGGAGGTTCTCCACCTCGCTGTAGGTGTTGATGTTGCCTGGCATAACCTGAAATCGAGAGTTGCATAGAGTGTGATGGGATTTAAAAATCCTTCTACAAAGGATATGATTTTAACTTTTTTTTTTATTTTTTTTTTTATCAGTATATCACCGAATGCAGTAAACGGAAATTGCCGCCATAAATCAGGACGGCTTTAGCACTAAGTATACAGACAAAACAAACACGCAAACACACACACACATACACATGAACTCACCTCCTTTCCTTGGATATTTTTCCAACGGATCCATTTGGTCATGTCTGGACGCCAGTATTCCAGCACATATGCCTCCGTGTACTCCTGCCCTTGACCCTTGCCAAAGCGTCCCTGGGTTCGTATGGCCGTAATAACGTGAACCTTTAACAAATCGATTTGCAGATACTCCTTTAGGCCACGCGATACCATATGCTTGGGGCACCATGCTCCCCCGTTGTTGTCGATTTTTAACCTGCAATCAGAGAATGCTCGAATAGTCATATGATTTTTTCACAAAGTAAAATGAAAAAAAAAAAAAAACTGAAAAGGGAAAAGAGTGTCAGGCTGTAGGGAACGTGAGCTCAGTAATTAAAAGTTGTGCAGTTCGGTGGACCGCTTTCGGTTCGTTAAAAATCGAGACTTAAATGATTATAGACATATCCGGGTTTTATTAGCGTAATAAAGTCCAAGCCCAACAAGGGATAACCCAAAGAACATTGCAATTCCAATTTGTGACCATGACTGCCGACCTTAATGGACAGTGATGCCAACAAAAAAAAATCGCTCCGATAAAAATTTTAGTTGAATTGCAACAGACACCGGAGAGCTGTATTTGTTTTCCATACCAGAAGCACACCGCGTGTGTTTACAAAGTCATGCGATTTGAAGTCTCGAATACTCGAATTTGTTTGTATCTTGAGAAACTATAGGTCTTTTTACTTGGAAGACTTCAATTTATACTCGCTGGATTGTCATGTTGCAACAAAGTCTCCTACATAAAAATATGTTACAATGCTGGATCCTTGTATACTGTTCAATCTTCTCATCCCTTACAAGACTTACACTTTTGCCCTACAAATTGTGGATTTGAATTCGTTTATGTATGTCAAAAGAAAACTCATCCTTAAATCATAAACAAATTCATTTTTCCACATTAATGAATATCAACAGTCTAACTCAATTCAAGATCATAGTCACACTCAGTAGCATCATTTAGAGCCCAAAATAGGTAGTCATCGATTGTCAAGGATCAAATTACTCCTTCGACAGTCGGAACAATCAAAACAAAAGTGTTTTCCATAACAAAAGAAAATCTGTGAACAATAAAGGCGGAAAATAAAATCAGGTCAACTTTCACGAACAGCCATAAGCACTCCCCATGCACTCAACCTTAGCAATTCATTGTTTATGATGAAGGTGAATAGCAAGGTCGTCGCCTCCGTAAGGGAAGATAAACTGAGGTGTTTTTGATATTGGCAATTTTACTTAAATCGAAGCTCCTTGAACTGTTTTATAAAGACAATAGGAAATTTGAGTTGCATGGAATAAGAACTTCTCAATATACCTACTTTAAGAAAGTTTTGAGCAAGAAAATTGCAAATTTTTGAAATAAGAAAAGCACTCACAGTATGTACTCAACTTAAGCCTTCCTAAAGCTAATTACAGACGGGCAGTCTACAATAGACAGCAGTGATGTGATTGAATAATGCCTGTAAAACAATCCACCGATTAAAGTGATGAGAGCGAATTTGACCGGAAGCCTTTAAATACATGTTTCCAAAATAATTATTCAAATCAGAGAGCACGAAAAGATGTCAATCCGAGCAGACTTGTCTTAAAAAAGGGCACTAAACCGAACTTACCCGAAATAAATCAAAGAGCGGGAATGTTGCTGGATAATTTTTCTGTGAGAAAATTTGTGAAGGACAGCCTTGTTGTTTTCATAGCAGGACAATCAATTTTACTATCGCTGCAGCTACTGAGTGTATTATGAACGTAGCTTACTTTATATTGCCAATGCCATTTGGTGTACCTCAGGGTTCGATTTTGTGATCAAGTAAGTTTATTTTGTTCATTGATAATGCGTTAAATGCTTTAAAAAACTGTAGAGCTGGATTTTTTTTGCTGACGGTTATCAACGTTACCGGGGAAAACTTGTAGAGTGGAAAAGATAAAATTCAAATCTTTCATGACTATTATTTAACTTGAGATCAGCTTTCCATTAAAGAGAGCTCTTGGAAATATCTTCTGGGAACGGTTCAGTTTAAACCTTTTGCCCTCGTCAATATACATGTGCATGTACGTATAACTTATCTGCACTTCTGTTATTTTTCTAGCGATTGAAGTTAAAAAAAATATCGTTTTCATGGCACAAACTATACACTCCCCAATCCCCAATTTACACGCTTTCTTCCTTCACTGGTCCTCCTCGAGAATACTTTAAAAGTTTCAATCAACTTTTGATTAAGGAGTCTTCAGAGAAAAACACAGACTTGGAACTTCAACAAAACGACTTGAAAGGTTCGATTTGCTTGTGAATTGGTTAAGAATAAAATGAAAAAGAAAAAGGACGATTATAGCAACGCAGGCGGCCCTGAACGATTGAAAACTATGACGGGCGATAGAGAAGACCGTCACAAGCTTCTAGTGTATACATCAGAAAATACTGAAACGAAAATACCATTGAAAAATATTTATAATAATCCTCCGATAAAATAACGTTATCAACGTTATCCGCCAACGAAATTGTTAAATAAAGAGCCTCTTAGAGGAATACGTTTTTTTATTAACATTCTGCAGATTAAGCTGAATTCCTTTTATTATAAGAGCTTGTTAATAGATCACACGCATACAGATCGACTTAAAAACAGTAGAATTTTCGAAGAATATCGCGCTTGGTTCTATCAAAATAATTACAAAACATTCGGCATTCTTCCTTTGATTTCTCGAAGCCAGCTTATCGGCCCTAAAATTTCAATTGCCGCACTCATGGTCAGTATTTATACATTGCGACTTAAGTACTATTCTATTCAACAGTAAGGTCAAATGTCGTTCATTGAATTTATCAGACAATTAATTGTACTGAATCTGTCGGATTAATGCGAAGCGGCATCGTAATCCAAAAGAGAGCGATATACACAAAAAAAAAGAAACAACGACCCCTTGCACAACTGTGCCTTCTCGTGTCTTTGTTCCCCGAAACACACCCACTCAATTTTTTTACGACAAACTCCTAACTATTCAATGTGTCACATTCCGGAAGGCTTAGCTCCAAACGACTTCACAAATCGAACCGAATTTACGAAGTTAACTTTTCTAATCTTTATTGTCAGGCTATAAAAATGAATAAGAAGACCACAGATCCCGGTCCAAGATCTATCGAATTCGAACGTATCTCCGTATTTGTTTATTGCTTTATAGACAGATGTCTTGCGCGAAGATCAACTAACTTCAAGTGACCCAACCTATTTGTCACCAGCAACCAGCATTGCAAGCCAATTTTGTCCCGCTGTATACACCCTGTATGCCATGGCACTTGACGCATAGATAAATTCTTCTTCCTATCCATAGATGTGGCCCGAGAGGTAGCTATGACGACTTTAGGATAAAGCCAATGCCATTAGCATTTTAAATGAGTTTTTATGGGCGGAAATTTCAACTGATGACCATGGAGATGGTGGTGGCAAAGCTCAAGCTGATGGCCCCACCAATGGATGGATCTGCAACAAGTTACAAATTGAGGTTGAAGACAGCAGTGATGTGCTTCTCTCCCGGGACTTGTTCACTTGGCTCAAAAGGACCGCGGAAATGTTTTGATTGCGAGAATCGCAAACATTAAATGTTACGACCTCCTCGGGGAAGGGTAGTCACTTTTTGAGAAATCTCATTAAATATCACGATGAGATTAGATCTTTTGAGCGCAGTCGCTAATATCAATAAAATTGCAGCCGAATGGCAACCTGTTGAAAGAACAAAAGTCGTTAATCGCATAATTTATGATGCAGCCGCCGAAGGGAAATTAATTCAAGTATTCAACGACTAATGTAAAACGCTACTGCGCAAACTTAAACCATCTCAACGAATTAAGAATCGCAGGAACGAGAATGCGAAGTGCGCGCGCCTTCATTGACAGACCGGCGCCGATTAATAAGACTTAAACACAATGTAGTTTATATTTTATACGTTTTATATTGGTCAAGATTCATGCAATTCAGAAACCGGACTCAGAAGATTACTGTTGGTGAGCTGACAATAGGAGCAAGTACAAACAGTGGATTCACCTTACTTTTGAGTTTTATTTTTTCATATTTAACGCTCAAGAAACTGTCCCGGTAAGTGTCTGATTCATGGCGGCTTTTTTATTTGGTCTTGCAAGGTTGTGATTAGACAAAATGATTCAACTTCATAACTTCTTTAAGATCCTGAATAAACTGCAAGTCAGTGACTTTGCAATGTATCCAATTGATAGTCGTATTTTTTTTTACAAACTAGGTAGCGCAAAAAACGGCTATCTTCAATTGTGTCTAGCTAAAAAAAATTCAATGAGACAACAGGTTTAGTTAAAGGCAAGTTTTCGACTTGACCTATCTTCCCGATTAATATGCAATCAGCACTCAGGAGCGAATTTAAAGAAAGAGTCAATCAAAATCAATTCAAAGCTATTTCAACATTGCAACATCCTAAAATATAGTCCAGTTCATCTAGATATGCATCCGAGGTTTGACTGGAGATTATCGCCGTCCTATTTTTAGGATTAACAGAAAAAACAAGCTTTCAAGTTCTTCTTCCTTTGAAAGGAGTCGGTATCAGCTGTGCTGTTCCGAACTACTTTTAAACGTATTGATCATTTCTTAGTTCGGCTGGCGTTGATATGAGCCATTTTTTAAAAATATCGAACTTCAATGCTGTAATGCTTATTGGTAAGTAAAATTGGGCATGGGGTTGGCAATAATAATATTTTACTGATATCCTATGAAATGAGAACTCGAAATCGTTGAGGATTGTTTGGTCAACGGTGTCGAACGCTTCACAGAAGTTGAGCAAAGTTAAAAGTGTCGCCAAGTTGGCATTCATGAAAAGTAATTAAAAGTGCAGTTTTGTAGCTCCACTTTGAACGAAATTTTGAGTAAACAAATCACTGATTTTTGTCAAACGCACTTTTTGCTTTCTGATATTTTCGAATTACCATCTTTTTCTGCAGAAATAGACATATCATTGCAATTTTATTAAATCTGGACTTATTTTTATTACTATGGATTGACTAAGCATTATTTATTCGGAGAAAATCGTAATTAATTCAATAAAACCACTTTTAATAAGTTTTATTGAATTCATTTCATTACTTTATTCGGCAAAGCAGCGCTCACTCAAATCTTGAATAGAAAAAAAATTTACTAATCAGTTTTTCATAAATATTAAAATATAATTGATTTTATAAATCAAACATTGCATGTGCTGCGAGGAAAATCTATTGATCCTTTGGCTTGCAGTGCAGATGTTTTTTCATGCTAAAGCAAACATGGAAAATTCAAAGTAAATAAAATATTGCCAAATCAGCATCGAAAATAAATATTTTCACAGCAACCCCATTTGTAGCAAAAGAATATTCCTGTGTGTGTATGTCCTCAAATTTACTCATAAGTGCAAGTGTAAACATGACGTTTGCTTCATATTTTTTATGGGATCATTTATTGACTTGCTTTTTTGGACAAATCTTTCACACAAAAAACAAATATTGCTGTCGCTTTTTATGATTTTTTTTAAGAGTTCTGCTGATAGGAAAAACATGTTCATTTATTTAGCTGCAATTTGGATATGAATTTACACTTTTCTGAATTAGACGAATAGTTCATTATTTTTAAAACTTAAATTTAAGCACTTGCCGTTCAAGGAGGACTACCTTCATCTGAAAATTTAATAAATTAAATTAAATTAAATAAAATATGACGTTGATGGTCCAATTCATGCATTAGTTCATTGAACCATGAATGTCTTACCAGAACGAGACACAATGTGGTCTCAAAATAACTTCTCCAAGACTACCAAATATTCGCTCGATACAGCAATTCCAATAGTGAGCCCGGTCAAAAAGATAAAGGTTATTAACACGTTTGTTTGAACATCATGCTAACTACGATCGCGATCTTATTTCATTCTCTTGACTCTCACAAAATACAACTACGGTCCGTTGCCTCGCTGTTTAAGACAGGAAAAGAGACAATAACAGGCGCTGCGGATCTGGAGAATATGGTGGTCGTTCAAGCATTCTATAAATCATGTCTGCCTGCATTTTGTGCAGATGCGTTGTCTTGGTGAAACAGTCTGCCCATTTTCATTGATTATTTGATCTGCATAATCATAGTGCTTCCTTAACTGGGTAATCTACCTTAACAATTCAGTCGACATCGCAAAAAAAGACGCCATAAGCCTGTGATTGAATTTATTCGGTATCGATGAAGACGGTCTTTTAAAGGCGTCTTTTTGAAGTTCTTCGACTTTTCTCCACAGTAGAAGATCGCGTCCATTTGTCCTTAGCGTTGTGGATGTTTCAACCAACTGAAGCATCTTGAAAAAGCGTGGAGATGTGTCACTCAATGTTTCAAATATGTCGGCATGAATGTCTGTGGTGGACATTTTTTTCGGGTCTTTAAGCAGATATACTCGGCTTGTCTTTAAAAAAAAAACGTGCATGCGGTCACTTAGTAAAGAATGTACGAAAAGAAAGTAACCATAAAAGAAGTTTCATTTAGGAGATACAGAATTTTAACATGAACAATTGGAATGTTAGCAATTTCACATTCCATTCCGACATCTTTCGATAACACACTCTTTTCGGCTCGACACCTCTTTAAAAGTGAAACCTCATGATAAAAAGGTATCTTATACGAAAATGAATTCATCTGGCTCATTAGTACTCGTATGCATTGAATTCAGTCTTTTTAAGAAAGTTTTTTTTTTCGAGCCCACTTGTTTGGAATAAAAGAAACATCTGCAGGTGCTTCTGCTGGTAGGTAAGAGATCCACTCAAGGCACTCCGATGAAGCGTCGATTTCAGTGGCTCTGTATCAATAATCAGCCAAGTAGTCACTTAGCTGAATAACTTGAGTGCATAACATCTGGCAGAGATGGATGCAGCAGCGTGCCGCATTAGATGGTGTAACTTAGATAACTCTCACCCACTTCAATTCCATCAAAAAGAAAAAAAATATAATCATAAATAAATAAAAGCCAACACCACAACGTCTGGAACAAATTCCATCACTAATCGAAGCTAATCAATAAACCATCATTCATTGTTAATGGTTAGAATGCAACAGACACAAACGTATACAAAGGCGGTTTGTTTATCACCCCTTTTGCCGGGCATAAACAAAAAACCAACAAAAAAAAAACACAGGAATGGGAACATTTGATTATCTTAATGTTCCTTTTTCGATGACCCGCCATGAAAAATTGATCTTCTAATTAGCTTAGTGCTGCAGCTCACACACCAAGAGGAGCCTCTCGGTCTCGCATAGGAGTCCTTTAATCGGTTTCGAACATCGAGGCAATTAGTTATGGTCGGTGTCTCATGTGTGCCTCTGCGTAGTCAGATGCACATTAATCGTGTTATTTATTGGAGCACTGTGATAAAGAATCGGACATGTGTGGTAATCAGTTGAGCTTGGCGCTATCTTGAACAGTGAAGCACGTACAACGTTCATTGGAATGCATCGTCCAATTCGGAAGAGGTTGACCCCCCCTTCTTTATTTTTAAAATTATTGAAGGAGTTCAAGCTATAAATATTGAGTAAGAGGACAACCCGTGATGCATGTTTTCCGGCGTTAATTCGTTTCGGATACTCATTGACAATTAAGTGAAGAGTACCTTTCCGTCTGTCCAAGCAATGACAAAATTCGACATTATTTATATGGGTCAGTTTGGATTAGATTGATATATTGACAGATTGGATGTTGTGGTGCACTGTGAAAATTGAAAAGCCTCAGTTGATAATGTGTGATAAATGCCGACAGGGCGTGAAATAAACAAAGCGTGAGATTCGATCGTTAAGATACATTTTTGATTGCATTTCGTATGCTACATTATGGCTGGAGAAAATCGTGTCTTTCACTTTCAACTGATGGCCTCGTTACTTTCGTAAGAACTTTGTTGAAAATGTAGTCAATAAGATTTATTGTGTTGTTCTTTATGTATATAAAAAATGGCTGAAGAAAGTCTAAATCAGTTTTATTTTATATAATACAAGTCCGAATTATTATTAGTATTTACTTCCACTGGTTGGCTGCATGAAAATTGAACTCTTACTGATATTTGGTATATAAAACTGTATAACTGTATATAAAAAGATGAATTCAATGAACGACTATCGTTGGCAGGACAG
This sequence comes from Orthonevra nobilis, assembly GCA_963555765.1. NCBI lineage: Eukaryota > Metazoa > Arthropoda > Insecta > Diptera > Syrphidae > Orthonevra > Orthonevra nobilis. Next base: position 82,152,830 of record OY743226.1, on the reverse strand, counting down.
GCAACTAGCTTCGTAGTTTTATAAATTGTTTTTTAGGATTTGTGACGTTCTTCATGTAAATATTTTTTTACAAACTAAATTGGAGAACTCTCCTTTTCAACCTTTGTTCAAAAAAGATAATAAGCTATACTCTACGTCTCTAGATAAGCCCAGCCTGGAGAGCACCAAAAATGCTTCACACTAACGAATGAATGGTAAACGAACTAAAAAGAAATTATTTAAAATAAAGACCAAAGATGCATTTATGTTAAAAAAAATTTTAGGTTTGCCACTGCCAAGAACTTCATTGAAAAGGCATATTAAAGGGAATCGCGATGGTATTATTACATTTCCGTGCTACCTTTCACAGGACGCCTACATTTTATCTAGCCTTAACCTGGCTTTCCGCTTAAGGAGTCTAAAACAAAGCACATTTCTCACCTATGCCACTTCATGGCAGCACTCTATTACAAAAAAAGGCGCATATAAGCATTTAATGTTTATTTTATTACCTCAATTTTCATTTCAGTTAACATAATCGAGAATGTCTGCGGGAAGCCGTTTTATAATTTGTTAACGAAAATTAAGTCTTTGTAAAGCTTTTTTTTGCGTTAAAAAAACACAAGCTGATTTTTTTTTTATATTTAATTAAAATATTTTATCTCCATTTTTTATTGGAAATTATTATTTAATAATAAACATCCAAGGAACCGGCACACCTGACAAGCGGCAATCTCCATATACTATATGTATGCAAATATTCTCATAAATAAACATTTGCGTGGATTTTATGAAATTTTAAAATCCCACATATAATACAATTTTATACGCACTAATAAATTGAAAACCGTTTATTGTTCCAATCAAGCTCATAGAATTTTTCAATCAGTAAATTGTTTTTAAGTCGTTTCTTAATTTACAACATTATCAAACACCAGCTAGGGAGCTTTTTTTTATCAAAAAATTCATGTCATACAATATGCAAAGCACCAACAACGTCACAATAAAGAAAACATCTCATAAATACAAACTGTGGTCTATTATATGTTTAAAAAAAAAAGTTGAAATAAAAAATGCTCTGCACTAAAAAAAAGCACACTTATTTTAGCCCTAGAACGATGTTTTTTTTTTTTTTAATTCACAACTCGCTACGACCCGACACAAGCCAGATGCGTTTCCACTTAAAAAAACAACCAATCCCAACCGGCAGCAGTAATATCGAGTAAAGAGTGAACAGGAAAAAAAAATAATACAAACATTTTCCAGGCCTCTGATAAAATACAAGAACCGATACGTCCCGCTTGACACGAATATCCACAATTTATATGAAATCTGGGAAAAAAAATGAATAAAACAACAGAAAATATTCCCTGACCCGAAAAGTGGAACTTTTCTGTTTTTCCGTGTCGATTTTTTTTTACCATAACTCACAAGCGCACACACGCGACAATATATGCATCCATTTTCTGGCCCAACTTATGTATATCTACAACTCATAAAACTTTTGTTGAACTCATAAAAAAAGAAGTGATAAACAGGAACAGAAACAAAAAAAAAATGGAACAAGTAGCAGCAGAGCAAAAAATAGAGCGAAAAACTAAAACAACTAGGACGGGTCCAGCCCCTGGGGGCGGTGTCAGTTCCTGCAATACATTTCCTGCAATGGTGTTGCCTATATTAAAGAAACATGAAATAACTGATGTACAAATACCCTCACCAGGGTTACCGAAAGGCGACATGGTACGCGAACTGGCGAATTTTACACCAGCATGTCCCCTGGGCGGCCATATTTCCGATACAGTTTATATTTCAGGTATTTTGAAATATTGACTAGTTTCAGACTCATTTTTAAAGTTAAAGATATTTCGTAATTTTTTTGTGATGGGTAATGCATATTTCCATATTAACTTTTCAATCGATGCTTCTGCGACTCAATATTCGAAACAGGTAATGGTGAGAGAAGAAATGTTACTAAAAATTCACGTCAGATTATTCTTGATTTTCGTAAATTTGGCGGAAGTAGACTCGTTATGGAATTTTTAGCATCTCAACATTTCAAGGTGATTTCGAGCGGATCAGGACTTCTCACGACTTCCAACGTTTGGATGACGATTCATTTTTTCTGACCTATCAGAATTATGTTCTTTTGTCAGATCAAATTTGACATTTCTGAGCATCGCCGTCAGTGTTTTTTTTTTTTTTTTTTATGGTGCACGTGCTCAAGGGATTGATTGGACCCTTATAGTGAGCTCACACAGCACGAGCAGAAGGAGAGTTAGAAGCGAGAGAAAGAAGGTAGCAGTGCACATTGGTCTTAAATTGCTGTAGGTTGCAGTGCAGAGGAAAACTAGAGCGAGGTTATGCATTCCACATGCGCGATGTTCGGCCTATACAGGACTCTCTAAATTTCACAGTTTCTTTGATTTGATAACATTGCTATCTCCGCAGTAACTTTTCGTACCTGAAGAATACAAACAATTAAACTTTGACAAGGCACTCATTTTCTCGGAGGATTGCTTAGAATATTTCGTCAAATTAAGCCCAGGTTAATAAATTCGAATAAAATGCTGCAAATGCTAATCAACTTTAGTGAAAGATCTTAAAAGTGTTCCACGTTAAGGAAAGGCATAGGAATGGATACAAAAACAGTACATAATTATCAAAAAAGACAGGATAAGTGAACAAATCAGCTACACCTACACAAAAGACTAAAGGCTTTTTCTCCAAGACACCCCTGCTCATTTAAACATTCACAATAGAGCCAGTAGTTGACATTCGTGACTTTACTTAAGGGGGTAAATCACGGTAAAATTTTAAATTTTTCGAAAAATTTTTTTTTTGCTTTAAAGGTGCTTTCGGGTCTTAAAAATATTATACCAAATGATGGAATACGGCAAAAGTGTCCGAGTGACCAAATTTTTCACTCTGCGTTAACGCCTCTCCGGTATGCTCATAAATTTTCATATGGTTTCTCAGTACTTAAAACTTTAAACGCGTTTTTCTCGAAACCACTTTTTTTGAGTTCGCCGAAGACATAACTTGAGCAAATCTTTACCGATCGACTTGAAATTTTGACAGATGCTTCGAAATGTCTTTCTCCAAGGATTTACGTAGGATTTTTTATTTAATGTGGCTTAATTTTTTTTTATCGACGATTTTATGGCGTTTTTTTTTGTTAAAACTTAATCAATATATCGAAAAAATCCTACGTAGCTCGTTAGCTGTTGTAATTTGAAAACTAAAAAATTTTGGTGTTTTCTTCCAGGTCAAAAATTAAGGAGTCTACGTCTTCGGCCATCGACACGCTTTCAAAAATAGGCGCCTTGGGGCATATGCTGCGCAGCCGCCATTTTTAAATATTATTTATTGAAAAAGTTACATTTTGTACTTTTTTATAAAACCTACTTTACAGATTTTCGATTGATACCTTTATTCAGCCAAAATTAACTCCCGAAAATATGCTATTTTTTTGTGTGCTACTGTGATTTCCCCCCTTAATATAGAGAGGTCCTTATGGACACCACCAAAATGATTAACAGCAAAATCGTGGCTCGGTGAAAAAGATCTTATCTAGGGGGGTTATTTCGCCGCTGTTGTGAATTCTCTTATAATCTTAGAGGTCTAAGCAGAAAGAGGCTTAAAGTTAGTCATACACTTCGGAATAACTCCTTATTCCAGACTGATTTGGAAAATGATTTGGTTAAAATAAATCTCGATGCGTTCTAAACATTTGTACATTGAATGTATGCTGACAATCTGTTGTAAAAATGTAAAAATTTTCTTCATTTACTGTACTGATCTTAGAAGCACAGATACGATTTGAAAATGTTTCATTATTTCCTCCTGAAGCTGATCGTGAAGGATACAAATGCTAAGGTTGCTCTAAGGCTTAAGTTACTCCATGCATGGAAACCGTCCAATCGTTGACAAGTTAATGGCACTGCAGTGTTTTTCAGGTCTTCTACAGTAGCCTACCGTGATCAAAAAGAACAAAGATCATGTTTGTCCTTGAAAAATTTCAATATTTTGTGCACAGAAATCAGTTTCGATAAAGTAAAACTTTTCGAGTCGTAACCGAACCTCTTTCCAAAGCTTAAAAAATTACTGAACGAACATCTGTCAATTTTCAATAGCTAATAGAATTTTAAATTATTACACCTTATTGACAATTGAATTTCTATCTTTTATGTAATTAGGTACATTTGATGTCGAAATAATATACGACTTGTCGAATAGATGCGATGTCTGAAATTGACAATAAGCCAACTCTGTGCTGCGGTTTCTGCGTTGGCTTTTTGTTATTTTTTGTAAATGACAAAGTTGCAAATGTCGATCTGATGCTGTGCTCAATGCACAGCACAAAAACGTCACGTAAACGTGATTAATGATTTTTTACCACCCGCTGCACTGAACAAGAAAAGCTGGAAAATTAATTAATGTAACGACCACGTTGCTCGTTGGAGGGTATAACATATTTGTGTAAAAACTCTGTCAACAGCTACTCTGTTCATTGGAATTCCCCTGCGGTTCATACTCGTATTGGTTCAACTGAACAAGCGCCCTGTAAATTAAAGACTGGATATTTTCACAAAAAAAAAAAAAAACCCTCAAGGCATACCAGGTAAGCTGAAAGAGGATACCCAGCAGTCCGCTGCGTATAATAATAATGACTGAAAAATTGATTGAAATAATTGGTGGTTGTTGCGGTGTTGGCTAAGCGATGGATTAGGCTGCCGTTCAGGCATCAGCCATTACCCTGGGGGGTATACTAGCAGCAAGAGTTGTAGGAGCTGTGCAAATACCGCAACTGGCTATCGAAAGTGAACGATGGAACATTGTGGTGGCAAAAACTGAAAGTGAGTACAATTATGCCTTCTGCGAGAGATGGAGTCCTTTGCGGCTTATCGCAAAGTTTTTTGTAACTGGGATTTTATGTTTATCTCAACTGGAATTAATTGATTGATTGGTGGAGCTCTGTTTCGAGCTAAGCGATTTAAAAATTAAAAAAAAATTACTTCACTTTAAGATTTGATCGTTTGTCGATTTATTTTTTAGCCCACAATCGATCTGATAGGCGACGTCTAGAAGAAATTTGCACATTTACGATTCATTCTAAAAATGATTTGGCAAATGATCATGTGTCTGCCCACCTCCTATTAAGCTGCCTGCCTGCAGATCGTGCTTTAACAGTGTTGTTATGGCCTTCTGTGCTGAATGTGCTAAAATAAGGCATTGCGATTATGGCACAGCGACGTTAAATGTCTCCATTACATTTCAGGTTCCTTCGAGTCCGAGAAATTCTAATTCGAGTAGTTCGAGTTGAAGAATGCCTCGCAAAATTATCACTTCGCGTTAACTGATAGATCTTGAGAATGAATTTATAGAAGTAAGCGTCGTACATCATGAGTTAGAACAAACGCTTCCATGAGACTGATGTTGGCGAATAAGGCCTTAATGTGAATTGTTTTCGTACATATTTAAGCCTTCCTTCAATGGCAGTGACGTCCGCTTTTTGGCGGTCTTAAGCCTCTGCTAGATGTTCGACTGCACGTAGCATTTTGAAGGTTGCAATATTCCGAGAAGTCTTTTCAATTAATTAAGCCATTTTTGAGAATTTATTTCATTGAAATTATCGCGGATTATATTTTCTGTTTGAGTGCAATACTGGCATTGGTTTCTTTCGTGTGAAACAAATAGTTTATTGCTTCTAAAACCAATACACAATTGCATCTCCAAAAATTTGTTAAAAGAAAAATATTAAATGCAGACTAGAAATATTTACAAAATTAGGTAAATATGGATTCCTCGAAACCTTTAACGAAAAACAACAGCATCAATTAAAGAGGAAATACGTGAAAGACCAAAACATCGAGGAATTACACATCACACATACTGGCAGCTCCAGTTTTGTCACTCTAATGCTCACTCTCAACAAACTTTTGCTACATAAGTGCACTTCAATGCCAAACTTTGTCCAACTTGTTTAATCCCAGTCACTAATTGATTGACACAAATCCTATTCCCTCGATCATTAACTAAACACCTACGTCGCACGCTCTTGATTCCTTCAGTAAGTGCACACTTGAGCGAATGATTTAAGTGGCCACTTCAGTCCTAAGATTATGTTTAATACCTCACAGATACATCTCGCATTCTCTATCTTAGTATGTCATAAAATTTTTTTTTTGTCAGTTTAAGTGCCACTCAAGTTTAACTAAATACCAATGGACTACACACACAAGTGCTACACAGGACGACGACTCGACTCGTGGCAGCACGAACAGTCATTTTGTCGAAACAAACTAAAATAGTCTGCACGAGTGTCCTTGAGCAAGGTATTACACCCAATTGTCACTGCACAATGCATACGAATACACGAGCGAGTACTTCCTCGATAAAGGGTTATAAACCTTTCAATTCAAAGAAGCACAGCACAAAAGCATACCGTCACAGCACATCGTAAGTAGTCGTAAAAGAGAAACTGCAGTAACTCGTAAAAGCTTTTTCTGTACACCAAGATCCCCATCAACCCCTTTCCAAGCTTTGACTATACCCATTTGTAATTTGTTGCCTCAAGATTAAAATACCTGTGTGAGTAACCTTACGTTGCGACCGAACCGTGGGAATCTAATCGAATGCCTTGCCACCAAACACAACCCATCTACCCGGCTACACACTTCCCAGCTTGCCAGTAATGCCATGCGCAATTTTAATGCACCCCTCAACCAACCCCTTTCGAACACGGTTTATTGATTTTAATGATATTCCACACAAGTGGGGGATGGAAAAAAATACAAAAAAACATTTTGATGGCAATTCCAGCAATGGGGATTTAATTGGGCTTTTCGGAGTCAATATTTTGGAATAAGTACGTTTACTTCGTCCTGATTCCAAGAGGATGTTTAGATATTTAAATTTATATTGATCTTGAGTTGAAAGTCGAAACCGATATTAGCTGAGGTTTTATTTATTTGTATTTATTGTTTTTTTGAGACTTGAGAGAGAAGGAGCCCTCGGGAGCGGAATTTAAAGGCATACCCGGAATCTCTATGATGGGTAAGGTGTTTCGAGTCGCTTTGAGAGAACATGGAATGTGAGGCATTTGTTTTGACAAGTGGCGCGTCGGCAATGCCTTTTACCTGGAATAACTTTTCGTTGTTATTATAACGTGGCATCCAACTAGCAAAATAGGAATTCTGCAGTGAGTGGGCGAAGGATTGAAATTATTGTCATAAGAATGTATGTATGCGAAAAAGTCTGAAAGGGATATTGTGGGGCATTCCAAAGGCCAGGAATGATGGATGTTTACTGTGATGGAGGAGATTCGTTTAAGACAACCGTGGGTTTCTCTGATTGATTACCTACCCCTTTTGAAATTGTAGTTATTTTTTAGGATATAAGATAGCTTCGGGACTCGGAAAACAAGCATTTACGAGGTATTGCGGAACAGGATTGTGCAAAGTCTACGTGTCCGTTCGGATCGAAATATACCCTGTCTGTCCTGAAAAAATTGGACCGAAAGATGTCCACTGAGTCATGGAGGTTCAGAAGAGCCTCATCGATCCATACAGTGTAGTTAACCGTTGATAATACCGATTAATAGTGGGTGACCGACAACAAGTAGCGGCTTAACAATCTTAAGGGATTTAGTGAAAAACAGGGTTTTTTTTTTTAAGCTGAAGACCATTGTCTCAAGTAGCCAAGAGGTAAGTTAGCGATGGCGAAGGGAAGTGACTCAAAGAGTTCTCAAAGAGTTGAGCATCTGTAGCACAAGCCATATGTGCATATGTAAGCTTAGAAGAAAGTTAGTGTTCCAATCGAGAGCATTTTTCTTGCATCAATTTGTAAACCTGGTAAGATGATCTTACTAGAGGTGAGTTACCGACTGATGATATGGGTACTTCAGGGTTTTATTTCGTCGCTGTTTATCGACAAATATCCGTTATGGATGATGAGACCAACATTGAACAGTAAAGGTAAAAATGAAATGATCAATTGACCACTCAGGAGAAGGGTTCAAACGGATTAGTTTTATAGAATCGGTAAAGGAAAACATATCGATGATCTTCTTAGAAGGTCGATGTGATAAAACAATCAGAAGATCAGAAAATTTTATCGAAAGCATAAAAGTCGTTCGCAGCATCAGCAATTTCTTTTCCCTCTTTTTCCCCCAATAGGGTAAAAAAATATTTCAGTCCGAAAGATTAATTTAGGTCTTCGCATATAAATTTTTATAGGATAAGATATTCAGATGTTTTCAACACTTTGATTAAGATGGTTGGAGATCTAAATAATTCAATATAGTGGAATGCCCAGATTGCACACTTATTGTATGTGGAACCGCTTTCGTGGAGATCATTTGAGCTTCGGAAATCTTTGAAAATGACCGAGATCTTAATAATGAAATAACATTTTCTAGTACAATACATCGCGGAGGGGCAAAACGACAGAGACTTAATATTTCTAGTCAGTTATGCGACTGCACTGCTTCGTGCATTTTAACAAATTTAACTTCCTCTTCGTCGATTACCTAGCTTTCGGACAGTGGGATCAGCTTACATAAAAAACGATTTCCAAGTGTGATTACAAACACAGAATTTCCGTTAAATTTTGTAAGCCTAATCTTTGAATACATGTGCAAGGCTGCAAAGGGCATTCGTTGAATCAAATCTGAACTTAACAATTCGTTTTTTTTTGGGAAATACATACGGGTGCATGGCACTGAATACAATAAATAAAAAAGAAATATTTTATTTCCACAAATTGGAACTCAGTTAAAATTTCGAGTCCCCAAGGACCTTGTCTATACTCTTCCCCTTGATGCAACCATAAAACGTTTCTCAATATTCACCAAAATGTCGATACCACGACATAAATCAACCATTCCACTGTTTTTCGATGCCATGATCCTTTGGAAAACTATTTAAGCTCGCTACTTTTGAATAACTGTAACTTTACACTCAGCCGAATTCCACACATACTCTTACACAGGAAAGCCTCACTGCTATGCTATGCAAGAATATATGAAAAATATCATTCATGATGACATAAAAACTGGTAAAAGGATGCAACAAAAAAAAACGTACAAGCAAAAAACGGAAAGCCACCCAAAAAAGGGCACAAAAATGTATTTCTTTGCCAGGACATGCTTTATATTTATGACTTTGGTCATAAAGCACAAAAAAGAAAAAAACTGTCTGAAATGCAAAATGAAATTTATTACACACACCCAGACGATTTGATAGGAGCGAACAGAGTCCTCACGTCAGTTTAATGTACAAATGACATTTTCTTCTATTTTGTGTTTTTTGCAGTGAGTTTTTTTTTTTTTTAATTCTACTCCATCATCAAGGATATTTTTGGTTTTGTTTTAGTCTTCTGTCTGTCTGTTGTATGATAGTCTAGTTTGTTTTTATTTTTTTTTTTTTTTTAAGTTCTTGTTGTCAGTTGTCAGTTCCGGAATCCGCAAAATTCTTAAAATTATTTACTTTACATACACAACCATCGAGAGGAGACAACAGGAAAACTTACCTTGCATGTTGTGGACCGACATTTCCCATGTCATGGGCTGAACTTGCTGTTATTTGAAAATCAGCAATAGATCCGGATTCCATGCCTAGAGGGTTTTTGCATGTTTCTGGAATGATAGGAATTTTGAAATTAATATAGAAAAGTCACATTTGGAGTTTAGAGAGTTTTAAGGCTAAATGATTGGGTGAAGAAGTTTAACTGGTTACCGAAATAACATGAAACACATACTTGCGTGTAGGTACAACGAGTTTGGATCGTTTTGGGGTTTTAATTGAATTTAAGATACAGATACGGGGGGATTATGTATTTTGCATAAATATTTTGAAGATTACCATGAACTGGAATGAAATTCAGTAATAGATTTAATTTATTCGACTTGAATTCTTAAGATTAAGTTTGGCCTCAAAGAGTGACATCCTCACGCAAGCTGTTTTTTTGAAACGCGAATTAGAGCCTACTCGTTATATGAGATTGTTTTGAAACTTGACTTATTTCAAATATGTCAAAGACGTTATGCGAGTACGTCATTTATTTAATGCCAAGTTTATTTCTAAATATTATCCGGAAAATAAGTGAAAAATGGAAGGAGATGAGAGCTATATTTAAACAAGTTCGGTTTTGTGTTACGAAAAGTGACTTAAAGTGGTGGTTTTGAAGTTAACAATCGTATTTGTATATTTGGAACTTCGCCTTCATAAACACATGAGCTGAGATGTCAAAGATTTCAAAACAAGAAATTGAACTGAAACCAAAAGACTGCAATTGAATAATTATGATTTCAAAATGACTTCATCCAAAACTTGCACTTGATTGCGTTTAATGATTGGTGATTCAGTGACTTAAAAATAACGGATGAACGCATTTTAAAAGTGGAGGTATTTGACCAATTTAGCTATGGCGATTGTGGTGGTGTGAGCCATTGAGAAGTCGTTGTTAAAGTGGACATTTCTCTCCGCAAAACCGGACCGTTAATAATCTGCAATGATTCTTCCCAATATTTTACAAGGGATCGCTTTTCGCTTTTTCAAATAGTTGATTAACCCTAGTTAACACATCTTTTTCAGTAAGCTTCTATTACTAAGCTTGGTTGATTTAACTATGATATCTTGATTAGATCAAGATATCTCAGAATTTGTTTTTTTTTGATTTCAAGAAGACAGTCACCTCTTAGTAGGTACCTTCTATGACTACAACTTTTAATTATCCAAAAGATTCATATCGACTCTTAGACCGGAGGAACAAATGCCTTGTGCAATAATCAAATCACAACAGTCAAGTCGCTTAATTTCATTCTCAATACGCAACTGTGAGCAATTAGTCGTCAATAAAAAAATAAATGTCTCTTCTTTCGCTCGAACCGCATCTTTTGTACATTTGAGCAAAAAAGTAATGAAAAAAAATATTTAATTGGGTTTCGCTCATAAACACAATTTTAACGGTCTGTCCATAAAAGATTGTTCTTCCAACGAGGGCGTAAATCATAAAGTCTTCGTTTTTTTGCCTTTATCTTCTTCTTCTTCTTCTTCGATGTTGGATACACAGAGGGTGCCCTGCTCCATGGATGATATGTCGTCGCTTTTTCAAACGTTATAAATCGTAATGAGGTTTAAATTGAGTCTTTCAGATTAATGGGCTATTGATCTTAAAATTTCATTCAAATGTTATGCACTCATATCTTTTTTATGCTTCTAACGCCTCAGCGGAGTCATTGACACTTCTTGCGAATGGGAAAGCGTATTTGATATGGTTAGGATAATTCATTCATTCAATGAAGAAATTCGTCGTAGTTTTTGGTTCTGCTGTAAGAAGTTTAAAGAAGAAAATGGTACTTAAAAAAAAAATTAAGAATCGTTTTAATGTCAGTAAGTAAAGTACTAGACTGACTAGAAACAGTATGATAATTATGAACAAGGGACAGAAAAAACACCAGCTTTTCCGTTGAGAAAAATATGAGCACGAGAAGCTCGAACAGAACCCTGTGCTACCCTATTAGTGAGGCCCCGGTAAGTGCTCTTTCGAGCAAACATTCAATCTTCGGCAAATCATAGAAATAACGTTGATTTCAAGGCTGAAGCCATGTCTAGTCTTGATATCCCTGCAAAACTCGTCTGTTATAGCAGAACTACGATGGAAAGTGCTTGCTGCTTTATCGGGTTCGGGAAGAAGATCACTGGTGTCATCAAAGAGGCAGTAATAACTTTGAGGCAGTAAAGGATTTCGTCCTCATTACCGCTTTGATATCCCTTAAGATTAAGCTTAGAACAACTCCCATCGAAGTCCTATCTCGGGCGACCTTATATAGGAATATAAGTATAAGTTCACCCCAAACTGCAGAGCCACACAAATAAAAGAATAAGTAAGACATACTCATATCAGTCGAAGCAGTAAAAACAAAGGATCAGAATGTGTAGTTTGAGAGGAAAACAGGCATTTTAAACTAGAATAAACTTAATATTCAAGAACTTTCAATGCATTTTGAGATTTTAAATTTGCAGAATATTCAAAGCGCCAAAAATAAGTACTTTCTTTTTAAAATAAAAAGAAGACAAATATTATCATATACGAAAATTATTCCGACTAAATACAAAATTTAGAGTTCTATCTTTCTAGCCCTTCAAAAATGTCTTTTCAGTATATGTATATCGTTGTTTTCTGAGAGGACATCACTTTGCCAGTAAACGAAAGATGGTTTCCTTTAATCAAACTGCATATTTTACAGGTTATTGGTAAATCTTTACTGTGTTATCATACAATTCAGATCAGCTGTTCATATTTAAATTAAATTAATCATGTTTTTCTTTCAGAATTCCTTTTCTAACCTTTTTTACTTATTCATGCAATGAACTAATACAACTTGGGACTTCTAGTTGCATCTACCATCTCGAGCTCTAGTTGATATTCACTGCCAAGTCCTTAAAACTTTTTGCAGCATATATTTATCTGCAGCTCTAAAACCCTTGTAAAGAGTTGTTATGGTCTCATCTCAAGCACTATCATGGTGTTTGTAGTTTTTTCACAGTGTCTCTTCAGATTGTGACAAGGCTTTAATTACTTTGAATTTTCTACTATGCGCTCCTCTGCCAATTTATCCATCTTTTAGTTAACAATTTGTTAATCTAATCCAGTTGTAATGACATTCTCCAGAGTTTATTCAAATATCTTTCAAAGCATCGAACATTTGATTTTTTATTTGTCCAAAGACAGACAGGTATGGGTATCGTGCTTTTTGCTATTCAAAGTGTCCTTCCTTACACTTTGTTGCACGAAATAATCGCACCATAGAAAAACAAAGTAAATCCACTCGATGCGACATTCTTACCCCCATTGGAAACAATAAGCTCTCAATTTAATAAAATCATTTGGAAGACATAAAACGAACGAACAAAATTATCGTTTCCACGTAAGTAATTCAAGCCCGTCAGAAGTCAGAGCAGCAGCAGTTGTTTGGAACGTCGTAATACAGTTCTCAATAAAAGAATAAAAATATCAAGTGTCAAGCACCTCTCGCACTGTCTAAAAGTCCAATATGCATCATATCCACTTTGCAAGTGACATCCCGGCTGACGATGACGACTGACAGTTTGAAGGCGCTTTTATTTTTATTGAAATCCGATATTGAATGGTAAAAGTGTAGCCCCCTCCCACTACTGTGGATCTGGAAATCAAGATACAAAGATACAAACATATGTGCGTGCTGGCCCCAAGGAGGATAACGCCAAGTGAAGCCATTCTGCCGGTCTTATACTCATACTGTTACGTGCTTGACGATTGTGGATATTGGTTGATGGTGGTACACTTCTACTGATGACTTTGTCTATAATGGTGACATGGGGAGTTCTAGTGGGGGTAGGTATTGGTGCTCCTTTACAATTATCAAACGACATGTCACGGGAGATCAGAGGATCAACAAATGACTCCAACCAGTTGACATTATTGAGAAGGCACACACGTTGATATCTATGTACATAGGAATCTGCTTGGTGTTGAATTTCCAATTATACTTTGCCGACTTATGATGGCGGACTTTTCAATTATTACAGATTGAAGATGGAACTTGATTTCACGACAACGCTTTTAAATAATAAAGAGTGTTGTGCTCGATTCAGTGGAAATGCATATCTTTCTGGTTGAATATATTTGAGATTGAAATCTATTCCAGCGTAAACTCAATACACGTTTGCAGAGTCACATGCGATTACTTCATTTTTACTGTGCAACTAAATGATTTTTTATTTGGAAAACTACAAGACGAAAAATAATTTAGCTTTTACAGTGGTTTCGAAAGAGATTTGGAGAATTTGCTACCTACGTATTTGCGTTCATTCAAAATTCTCATTCGAAACGTAAATGTGATTCCAATTGTAGCTGATGAATGGACTGGTTTCGAAAACTTGATAAAAAAAGTTCAGGACAACAACTTGAAATTGGATTCCAATTGAAACCTCCATAGCTTCCAGCCATTGAGCTCTACCGATACACTATTCGAGGCCGACGTGAAGCGTATCACGAACGTACCGTATCAGACGCTTTTAGCAATCTCAGACAGGCGCAGTACAAATAAGAAACACAAACATATTTTGTTAGCACTTTTTCTTTTACTGGTGTGCGTACGTATGTATGAAAAGGGTTTTTCAATAGGGGCGCTACAAAAGTAGAGCGACAGGGACCGCAAACGACGCCATATTTCTTGCCGCTCTTTTGACTTTTCTCTTCAGAAGGCCATTTCATGATAGACAGATATACGAGCCAACAACGAGTCGATATTATTTAAGTTTACTACCGAAATTCGGAGTCAGTGGCCTCAACGTTAAGAGCGCTACGTCCAATTTATGGTCGTCATAGTCGTCCTAGCAGATCAACAATTGAGCGTCTAGTGGAAAAATTTGAATCCACAGGCACAGAACAAAATGTTCCCGTACCAGTGAGAGAAAGAAGTGCCCGTAGTGTCGAGAATATTCAGTTGCAGAAAGCCCAAATGTGTCTCTCACACGTCGTTCTCAAACGTTGGGCATTTCTGTGACGTCGTTTTGGCGAATTTTACGAAAAGATCTTGGCCTTCATCCTTACAAGATTAAATTGACGCAAGAACTGAAGCCGCTTGACCACCAGAAGCGTCGTATGTTCGTGAATTGGGCTGAGCAACAACTTGAAAATGATTCGGATTTTCAGCGAAAAATCAATTTCAGCGATGAGGCTCATTTCTGGCTGAATGAATCCGTCAATAAACAAAATATGCGGTACTGGTCAGGCAGCAATCCACACGTACTCCATAAGTCAAAATTACGGTTCGGTGTGATTTATGGGCAGGCGGCGTCATTGGGCCGTACTTCTTCCGTGATGATCAAGACCAGCACATTACTGTGAATGGGGATCGCTACCGTTCAATGATAACCGAATATTTTTGGCCCAAATTGGATGATATGGACTTGGAGGACATGTGGTTCCAACAGGATGGCGCCACAAGCCACACAGCGAATGTCACAATCAATTTATTGGAAACCAAGTTTGGAGAACGTGTTATCTCACAAAATGGTCCAGTCGCTTGGCCGCCTCGGTCGTGCGATTTGACGCCGTTATACTTTTTCCTGTGGGGCTACATCAAGTCTATGGTCTATTCCAACAAGCCAGCGACGATTGATGAACTTCGTACGAATATCGAACGTGGAATTGTAGCAGTATCGGCCGATTTATGCTTGAAAACCGTCGAAAATTCGGTTTAGCGTCTGGACTTCTGCAAGCGTGCCCGTGGTGGCCATGCAAAAGAAATCGAGTTCCATACATAGTGGCATCGAATGTTCTTTCACAGGAATAATTTCATTGATATCGAAACCCGTTTTTGTTTTATTTTGTAGCGCTCTTATTGAAAAACCCGATATATGAAATAACCATTATAGGGATGCTTTAACACACCAAATGCCAACGGATTTTGAAAATAATGATACATTTTTGTCGGTAAAGCCTTGTGCCTGAAGCTGGCCAGAATTATCAGGTGGGTTGTTCTAAATTACTTTTTTTACTCCACGATGGAAGTGTGTTAGAAATCACATTACTTCGGTTAAGGTAGCTTATAGTGATTAACATTTCCGAATGTCCATAACCATAGACTCCTGAGTACACGAGGAGTTGTCGCGACGCAAAAAACCATTCCTATGACGTTACATTAGAATAATAATTTTATATAAATATTTTTTTTTCATTCGTATCCGTGAACCATTAACCTCATTAAATAATTCTGTTGTCACAATGCACATAAAGATTGTAGTCAGGTGTTGTATTTTGAACTCTTTGAAAAGTGTCGATGTTATGAGATGTTGAATCGTTAAACGAATGCACCTTAAACCCAAAGTTGCTTTAGGAGAAATCATAATTTTCTGAGATCATAGGTCAATGGATTTCAATCATTTTCGTAATGATCCACATTAAGTAAAACGCATTCAAAGTGTATTGTGTATTGTGCAACACAACAACCTGCAGGTAAATATGCTGTCAATGAGCCAAGAATGGTTTTAAAATTGAATTTCGGAACGCATAATTATTAATACATTATGGCCTTTTTTCTTGTGTGTTGAACCCAAGGGGAACATGATTTGTTGCTTTACATTAGCGATAAACTTACGATGAAGAAAGTTTGTAAAACGACATATTTTTCTCACATGAGCATAAACTTATAAAAGTTATCAGGACATTTTTCAGATAATTGATGCCATGTTAATTAAAATCAATAATCAAGAATTGAAAAAAATGCTTATAATTGTGGACATGCGGGAGTGGAGAAATAAAAGGTTTACAAAACATTTTCTGGAGTTTTAGGAAGGTATAAGTTGATAGTAAGACCGATGTTGGAGTCCTGACGCTTAATTTTCGAAAAACTGTGTTTCAGCATTTTAACGCGGACGGATAAATAACGTTCGTTTCTTCATCCTCGCAAATTTGGGCAAATTAAAAATACAACTATAGGGAATGAAATATATCAACACAATAAAACAATGGAGAAAATCGCCCTACTTTGCTGCTTCGCGTCTTTGATAACAAGAAGATAAATTCGTATGATCCTGAAAACAAATACAGCTGAATCCAAATGGAAACGAGTTATGAAAAAGTGGGCATTAAGACATATGGTAAAAGTAAATACACAACAGAGCATCACTCATCTCAAACAATGTTTACTAGGGAACAACAAAAATTCGATTAGTCAGAGTCAATTTAATAGTTTTTGAATACAATAATCGACCAACACAATTTTTAAATAATCAACCCATTTCTGAAAAGTAATGAAACAATTAAAGAATTTTAATTACAGCGCATTTTATATTAATAACGATGAATGTGCTTTTATCTGCCTTTAAGAGAACTACCAAATCACAGCCCATGTACCACATTTTTTTTGCAATTTTCAGTTAAGAACACTGGGTTTATTATCTAGTTTTTTGTTTATACTTACGCAAATTGTATTCATTAAATCTATAAACAAATCCTTTATATGAGTTCAAACTCATCCATACTAAAATCATAAAATGTAAACATTCTATTGGCCAGTAAACAAACAAAATGTCGTCTATGAAAGTCCAAAACAAAAAATTAACACACGAATCCAGCAGCATTTCAAAAACTAATTAATGAACATCAGAAAAATAAAAAAAATAAATTAATGTACTGGAATCAGTTTGTGTCCAAATGGCACATTTTCGATAAAACTTAATCGTGTTTGGAGATAAGGTTCAACGATGCGAAATACTTAAGGGCCAGAATATTCCGAACGACTCAGAAAGCTTATAAGATGAAGAGCGAATAAATTCCAACGCTCTGGTCCAAAAAATCAACGAAACTATACTAGATGGAAAAAGCGGTAAAAGGAAAGATTTACTTTTTGTGGCATAAACAAGTAAAAAATGGATCATAAGCAAGTTAATGTGTGGAGATGGTTCGAGCTGCCTGGAGATACTAGTTGATTGAGGCACAGGGTCAGTCCAGACCGGAGCGCCATCGAAGTAAGTGATAGTCTCTTGTTGTAAAAATAGGTCACCCACTGCTAGATTGTCCACTTGTAGAAGAACTTGTAACACAGAGAAGGATACTTATGGCCAAGTTGAATTGGCTTAGTAATCGTAAGAACTCTCAAGAACTTCTGAAGGGACACGTTGATTTGCCGTCTTCATTCAAAAATACGTGATTCTCGTTTCGCTTAAAGAAGCCAAAAGGAAACAGCATATTAGATAAGTAAAAGACAGACCGCTCCAATAAAGTATTATGCTTCAATAAATCTGCGCAGATTTCATTAATATTGTGATGAAAAGATGAGATTTAGTACACCCTGATTTTATGGGGTTGAAAAAGTATCAATAAATGCACGGCGCAATCCGTTTACGGTGCATGAGCTCACGTCACATTTAATCATTGCGTTTCCTTTGATCTACTACTAATGTGATAAAAGTACGTGACTCTTCCAAAAGTGCACAGCTATGAAAAGGAACACTATCGTTTTAATTTTATTGAAGTTATCCCTATGGTAAAAGGTGTTCCATTCGATTGTAAAAATTCAACCACCAACCGTTACGATTCAATCAATCACAAAAGACACAATTCGCTATAACACCAAAAAATTCCACTGCAACACAAGTTCCAAGTTTTCTCACGTAGGTAAGTTGCGTCATCTGGCACAATTTCCAAACAATAGACACAAAAATTAGGGACTTCCTATCTGTCATTCAAGATATCCGTCAAATTATGAAAACCCAAATTAATAAGGGATAGCCCCACGGCCCACAGCCGCTGTTTCCTATCAAAAATAATATGGTGGTGTGTCGTCGTCCTCTTTCACAACTGTTCCGTGTGTCTCGTCAGAATGATGAAGCATCAGTGGCGAGTCAATAACTCAGAATGAGCTGCGACAGAAGGACGGAAAAGACACCAAGGCGACAGGGTACTCTCCCATTAGGCAACAAAGTAGTTGGTAGGTTTTAATTGGGTGCTATAACCCCCGGGAAGCAGGTGTGTATCCCTCTAGCCAGTGGCATAAAAGATGAATTCGCAAGCTACCGATCTGACATACAAATGGATAGATAGATGAATTTCCATTCTTGGATTTTCTATAAAAGTGGTGATGGATCAATTTGGTCACAGATGATACTTTGATTGATTGCATCCGTTGTTTTTTTTTTCCGCTCTCCTTCTTTATTTTGTGTGCTTGCGACCGACGTACCCATATCCAGGGATACTTGATGAACGTAATTGTTTGAATTTTCTTTCTTTTTTTTCTTCCCACGATGAGGGTGCTGTGGCAGAGATAAGTTTGGCAGAGTCTGGTGGTAATATTTTAGGAATTTTGTCATGCAAATCTATGCACGATTAGGTGAAATCTTTTCGAAACATCTGTGCAAAAAGGGGATTCACTCAACGGGGATTAGATGAACTGCTGTATTTTGAATTGAGTTTGAAATGCTGTCAGTCACAGAATGGAATTGGGGTTTTTTTATTACATCAAAAAGAGACCAAGAACCAGTTGCTTCCTGGGATTTGAACAAATGTAGAAGTTTATATATTTAAAAATCAATCCAATATCTACTGGCGGCGGAAAAGACGAGATGTTCTTCAGAATTTTAGAAGGTATACTGTATAGACCAGTAGACTTGTGCATATCTAAATGTTTGCCTTAAGAAGAGTGCTTAAGTGATGCAATTTTTTTTCGGGTTTGGTGGCTGTTTTTTAAATAGTTCTCATGCAAACAACGAGTTAAATGTTTGTAAATTAAACAAGGAACATTTTGGTAAGAAGATAAAAAGAAACAATTCTCAAAATCAAGTCAGAGGACTTTTACAACTCGTTTAAGGTTTTAAAGGACGGATTGTTTAAGTTTGGACTACTATAATAATGTGCCCTTTGTAGTCGAAGGTAGATTTAAGCCACATGATATGGAATTTCGGATAGGAACATTGGCCGTATTGGATTCAAATTACGATGCCAAAATGGTAATAAAATAGCAAAGAACTATATCGACATATTTAAAACACGGAAGCCACTTGCATACAAAAGGCAACCGAAGTTACCATAATTGTAATTATCTTATTTAAAAAAATACATTTTTCAGAAATTTTTAGTGTATTGTACTCAAATTTGATCGTTTTTTTCATTCACTCTTTGTTTGTTCGAAGTAAAGTTTTAACATTTTTAAACGAGAAAAATAGGTATTAAGTTTAGTTTCGCCTTCTTTATTTAAAAAAAAAGCTGCAAGTTTAACGAGATTGTAACTGACACCACGCAAACCAAATCGTTATAATTCCAAAATAGTAGGCCCTATATAGTGATTAATCGATTTTATAGCCCCACCGCCCCAAAGCCCTTGTATATATTTTCAATATCTGGCACCTCAATTTCAATCGATAGCGAAATAAAATTACTTTATTACAATACCATCCACTTGAAACATCAACGCCTAATAAGATTACCACGCATTAATCCGCTTTAAGTGGCACTAAAATCAATAAATACGCAAGCTAAGGCTTGTCCCGTATTTATAACCCAATCCGAGGAATGTAAGTTTTGTAACGAATTTAATGGCATTCCATTGGTTAAAAACTTTCACAGATCCGCTTAGATATTTATCTTTACTAAATACAAAAAACAGAAACATAATCCAATCAAACTTACCGATATCGAGGGAGTATCCCACCTGCAGCAACACCATAAACCAAGCGATGCCAATCAAATAGTTGTCATTGAAAATGTTCGGAAACTGTTGTCCCGAAATTCGTTGTGCGCACATTTTTCTGATTGTTATCAAAAGAAATTCGTGTCCCTTTTTATTGACCAGCAATTAGACTGCCACTACAAGAATCATGCCCGGCGGTCGGAACGGTCTTGGTTAATCTTTCCTGCTTCGATGCGCGCGCAAACGTTACCGATATGTTTATAGACAATGGGCGATGGATATGTGCCGTGAATTTGATAGTAGGAGGACTCTGTTTATGAAATGTATGTGCCTGAAAAAAGAAAGAAAAACGGCCTTCGTTAGGGTAAAATATATGGATACGTGTAAGCTTATTATGAAAATAAATTGCGTGCCTGTTTAAATATGTACATGATAGTCTCCTGCATCAGCAAGAAAATATAAACAGAAACATATGTCTTCAATTGACGTGTCTCCGAAGACCGATGAAGCAATTATCCAAGTCAATTGAATATAAATCAAGGGTGGTGCCCTCTCGCACCATGCTTATCTTCAACTCCAGAGGCCAACAAGCGGCACCAGTATGCCAAACGGCCGGCGCTTACGAGATCAAGGAGAAAAGACTGCACAACAGGTTCGACCGCATGGGGTCCGTCATCTTTGTAATCATCATCATCATCATCATCATCGTCTTCGTCGTTGACGTGCTGTGGTATACATCACTTGGCATCAGCAGTCAGCTAGGCCTTCTGTCACACTTCTGTTTTTATCTTTGATCATCATGGCTTGTTCCACATTTTCTTTCGTGGTTGCATGTTCCTTAAGCGTTTGGTTTTTTGTTATTCTTCGTTTTTTCTCTTTTCTTTTCGTCTGATGTGTTATTAAAATCTCCTTCTTTTTTAGATTTATCTCAGGGCACTGTCTATGCCCCGAGCGGCTGTCGAAACAGATGAATGACGGGCTAAACCGCAGATATAAATGCTAATGGTGCAAATGGTTTGGTTTTATAGATTTTTCTTTTCGTGAGCGTCTTAGGTTACAGGGGAGTGCTCAGTGCATGGTTAAGATTTCATCACAAGTCATAACGAGCATGATATCGGAGATTTGAACCACAATAAGCACGAGGCAAAGTTAGCAAGTTTAAAGGTTGTGTCGTTTTTTTTTTTGAATCTACATATTGCCACACATTCACAAGCGTAATTTATTGTTTTTATTGTTTCAATTTGCCGAGCTGACTTTAAGCTTTTAGATCTTCAAAGGAGTCATCTTATCAAGTATGAAAACTTGCGGGTTCAAATCTGATGCTAGTGCGGAAATCGAGAGATTTTTTTATTAAAGTAATTTACAAGCCGCACTTCGTATTATTTAATATCTACACTATTGCATGTTTACCTCAGTACAGACCTAATGTGCGAAATTTTTAAAAATAAATCAACTTCTTTTGAAGATGTTAATTTCGACCTTTCGGTTTTGTGTATTACGCGAAAGCAAAAACAGCTTCGATTTACATAACTTGACAAGCCGCATTTTCGAGAAATATGTTTCGATGTTGCTTCAAGCCTTTTATCTTTTCAACAAACTCTCTTTGTGGTCCATGGTCATAAGGCTTCAGTTTTGAGTCAATTCAACTTTTTAGGCATAAAAGTGCAAATCTTGCAATTTTTCAAAAACTCTCACGAGCAGCTTCGATGTTTTTAGTTGATCTTCTAGGACAGCAAAAGTCAGTTTGAATATAAAATTATTAAATCATTATTTCGGTCATATTTTTAATGAAAATTATGAACTGTAGCTGCCAAACTTTCACTATTTTTAAAATATTACTTCACAATGGAAATGCGTTGTCCTTGGAGCTGTCACGTTGTTTTGTTTTTTTTTCCTGCAAATGGTGCGAAATTAAAATTTTGCATATATTTTTTACAGTTCACATCGCAGAGTATTCGGGAACACACTGTGCTTAGTTTTCAAAAAGTATTTAATTTAAATTAATAAAAATTATAAATAATTATTTCGGATGTCTCAGAAAACTTCCTTGGCTGTGGATCTTTTGAATAGAATGGTCAAGGCGTTTAAGTGTTTTGTAAACCATCAGGAGCGAGAGCGTAATCGTCCTTTACTGATGTCGCGAAATAGGTAAGATCAATCGTTTATTTGTCAGATCATGATGATGAGCATGGAATTTCTGATATTGCTTTCGAAGGAGCAAGGAACAAGCTTCACATAGGAAATAAAAAAATTGCTATTGAAAGTGTTTTTTTTAAAGTTTTTTCCTGGTTAAATTGGTGCGAAAAAATGTTAACCCAAGTATGCATCTGTGAGGAATTGAAATCTTTTTCTATTTGTTTTTTTTTTCTTCCCATTTCAGAAATAAAAATACAAGTAAGTTCGCTTAAGATTGATCCATCTGCTGGTTGATGTTTCTTTCTAAAAATTCTTTTTTTTAAATTGAATTGTGATCTCAATTGACAAGCCATAATTTATAACATCCAACTAATCTTGATTTCTCACTCAGCTCACAATTAGTATTTATGTGTGTGCAGAAATTTAACATCATGTCCGTTAAACAAACATAATCCTTTGGAGCCCTTTCAACCGATGATGAACTGCGGGCCTTTTGCTAATTTAATTCGTTAGCCAGCACACAATGGGCTCCTCATATTTCATTCGTTATTCGCATTCGCAATAAATTTCAATTCAATTTGACTTCGTTTGGGACGTCTAATCTGGTTGCTTGACCGACCAGTAGTATTCTGTGAATGCGAATCAGTGATCACAATACTTACTCTTGACATCCAGCATCTTTATAACACACAATTTTATCGAGTGGGTAATTGAAGCACAGTGCTTGCAAATCTTAAATTAATAGTTTATTATGAAACTGATTGATCGTGAAAAATATTAATTAAAAGACAGCATAATAGATAAATTGTTTTAAATGAATATTGAGTTAGTCATTAAAAGCGGCGCAAATCATCAGGTCAAAAGTTCATTTAGAAACAAACTTTTTTTCGTAGTCCGGATCTTCACTTTAAATTTGGATTCTTTAACATCATTGGTTAAGTAAGTCTATTAACAAGAAGATTGCTTTTATAAGGTAGCGAATTATAAGCTTGGCTGTATACCATCTAGTCAAAAATAATGATCCTGAAAAAAATAACTAAACTTAAAACCTAAGCTGATGATGCAAATAAATGAGGTGAAGTCGAAGATTAAGCCCAAACAAAAGTAGAAATTTGTCATGACAGAGTTCATTCTCCGTCCAGCCACCAGCCAAGGCTGATAGGACATGCTATATTTGCCTTAAGGGCATACAACAGAGTTCATTCTCCGTCCAGCCACCAATAGTGTCGATGATGACTAAAAACATCTGCTCGGTCGCGGTCTGATACCGCCGTACTAAAAGAGTCTCCGCTGCGCTTATTGTGATATCTTGTCTCTATATAAGCGGAGGCAAGTCCTAAGACATCGTCTCTCGAAAACCCGAATCTTTTCCATTAAGCTTGTTGCGACACTGAACAAAATGGGACATCCATAGGCAAGGACAGACCGAATGACGTCCATGAGCAGATCTTTACTTTGGCATCGAGTTGACTACTAGTTTTATTTACCAGTTCAACATGATATGAGCATACGAGAGGCCCAACTTAGAGTCTGAGATTCTGAAATAGGGTTTCCATAGGTCTTGTCCGAACCTAATATTCAGTTTTGAACCTAATCAAATTTATCTGCTTGAAAAAAGGGCTTAATCTGAATTCTAGTTTTGTTTCGATTAACGTTTTTCTTGCCTCTGTCGATCACAGATGTAATTCAAATAAATAAATTCTTCATTTTGTGTTCGTTGCTCCTAGAGAAATCCCATTTCAATAGGAACACATGCTACATCAAAAGCGGAAATTGCAATTTAAGATAAAGAGGGTCGCCAGCGCTCCCTCTATCGTTGGTTGCTTTCGCTATCGGCGTCATCATCATCATCGTCTACGACATCTTTAACGTGTGTAACTTGCCTTAGGCTACGGCGACAGCACCCCAATACCGGAAGGCTTAGTCTGGCTTCACAGCAGAGCAATAGGCAGGCAAAAACAAATTATATGTGGGCACATTGAAAGAGTTCTACTCCATTTGATGCGAACCACATTAATCATCATTAGACCCGTACAGGAGAGTACGAATATAAAAACCAAAAACCAAAAAAAAAATGGGAACCACAAAAAAATATACTCGCAGACAAATCGGCGATTGGGAAAATACCTTCATCCAAGTCTTTGGCAATCTGTTTATCGATGCATCCATGCGTAATAGGTTGTTTACTCGAATTATATTCGGTTTCGAAAACAGGCACTGCTGCTCCAGTTTTACTCCCAGCTCTCTATTGGAACAAATTGTGTGGATTTGGGTCCTGAACCTAACTTTCACACATCGGAGATGCCTGGCCATAAATCAACCATGAAATTGTTTTGCTGCATATGCCATGTGAATGTGGTGTTTAGGCCGTTCGCACATACATACTCCCGGCCTACAACATCCGGTTTCCCCATGGTTTTTGGCAACAGATGAAAATTTGCAAATCCCTGAACGGAGACAGAGAACGGATTATGATTTACTGGCAGTTCTATTTTCAGCACGAAATCATTACACACAGCAGGACCGAACGATGCCTGTGATACTTGATCTATGACGTGGTCTATTAGGTACAACTGGAAAACAATTCCAAGTCCAATTATCGCTTTTCAAGTTACGAGATATCGTGCTTAAAGTAAAATCGAATTTCTTCACAGTGTGAGGCGGCAGCGCGCCTTGCCCATGGACTGGTTTAGAGTCCTTCAAAGGTCGTTCGAATTGTGATTTATGAGCTTATCTGGTACTCAGTTGGATTGAACATGAAACGGGGCTGGGAGCCTCATATCTGAAATCAATTCTTGTCTTCATCTGGGTACGTTGAGTGACTATCTCATTTGTGGATGGTTTGTCATAAAGAAACCCTTCGTGGTGATCAATTACCGGCTTTTCATTTTTCGATATTGGATAACCGAAGAAGGTCTCTTTCACGGGAATGTGCTCAAGAAAATTCTGACAGGTGATTAAACGTTTTGCCGGTGCTAAATTTATTGTCGAATTTCAATTCAGTTTCTTGGCTTTTCGGTTAGATTTTGTTTTTGGTTAGCCAGGGTCTGTGACTGATTATCGGCTTCTCTAGCCGTTGATGGTTGATTTTTTTTTTTGGTTTTCCAAACCCAATACCTTTTTTGTGGCTGTCGTATTATTGTTCGAAATATAATAAAATAGATACATTTCTGAAAACGTTCGTTCATAAAGCGTAGTTCTCACAAATGATGCAGCATTGATATACCAAAATCTTTGAAAAATCGTTTCTAAGAATGTGGTGAGCAGTAAACCTCCTGGCAATAAACTTAATAAGCTTGAACTGTCTGCTAAAATTAATAAAGTTGATTAGGCTTAAGACATTTTGAAAGGTGTAACGACTTGAGGATAAAGATGTGATAGAAAGTATCGGATTGCTTGTGCAAGTGGTTTCCTTGCTAGTCCCTCAGACTAGTAACAACCGAGGAATCTACATCATGGCTGATAGCGTAGCAAATATAAAGTCCTTAAGATTGGTTCTCACACTACTCAAGAATACGAGGCTTACTTTTTGTCGAGAAGGAAGCGCAGTCCCCTGAAAATCTAGTAGAACAGTTCAACATAGATAACAAAGCTCCTGTCATTTTAGGGTGGTGCTCCGGTGCTCATCAATGATGATTTCTTTATGATCAATCTGCACGGTCAACGCAAACGCTGATGATGCCGTCATAACAATTCAAGACAAAGAGAACGAGGTCTGGCTTTAATAAAGGATATTTGTTGAATTTTGAGGCATGATGTTGTAGTTAACACAAATAGTCAAGCCGTGCTGTTTATCGTTGACAGTATGACGGAGGTGGTGAATGGCCAACAAATGACAAGGTCATGCCGGTTACGCGCACTTGCGCTTCGTGGTCAACACTGAATAAGATTGCTGTCCGAGCACTCCCTTAAAAGAAAACTCACACAAAGGCTACGGACCACTGGACCCAAATTTTGCAGCTATTGTTATGACTATTTGGTTATAAGCTAAAGCTGTTTAGAGTCGATCATTGTGGTTTGTGCCGGTTTTCATGAAGCTTGACACAAAAAAGTCATTCATAATAAATCTGCATTTTAGCTCCCGCTCGTGAAATAAAAAGTCTTAAGCATTTTAGCAATACCATTAAAATTTGTTGACTCATGAGCCCCCATTCAACAGAAGCACCTTCAAGTCTTTAATTCATTTTTTGTCGCACAAATCCATGCGACGTTTATCCAACGATAATTCAGTGAGGAATCCTTGTTTACTCAACCGCAAGTACCTAAATAGGCGTTCTGCCAACTTCGCATCAACTCAAGTGAATTGAACTTAAAAACAAGAGTCAATATTTTTCCTCTCATAAGATCCGACCACTGTGGGCTAGGCAAAGGCCTCTCGACGACAGACGCAACGCCATCCAATTTCAGTTCCGAAAGTTTGATATTTATTTTCCCATTTACGACAGTTTTGTGTGTTTGCAGCGGTCGGCCAGTCTGTCGCACTTTTCTTCTTTCAACTTTCAACGAGAATCTAATTACTTAGGCGAACCGAACCATGCGAAACTTCTTTGATCCTGCATGTAAGAAGCCGCTCGCTGCTCCTCGTTTGTCCATCCAAACTAAATTCAATTCTCTCCATCAACCCTTCACTGCACTCGACTAGCTGCGTTGTTGGGTCAATAAAAGTATTTATGGGCACTGTCTTTGCGCCCCGTCACCATCATCATCAAACGTGAAATGAGCAACGAGGAAAAGAGCGGTGCCGTGCCGTGCAGCACCCGCGAATTCTCATCCGGAGGATAGTATAATGGTGGCTGTCCATTTGTGGTGTGGTGGCATGTTTGTAGCATCGGAAGAACCAAAGTGTTAATATATCAACACTTTTGTGAACATCTCTAAGGAAACACACGACCGGGCACCCCAAGAATGGGGAATGAATCGCGCAGAAATTTCTGTTTGTTGTTGTCGGTGTGTTGCACTTAAGGATTGCGGCAAGGCATTCGTCGTTCAGCTTCAAGTGGGTTTTGCCAGCAGCAGCAGCACCAACAGTCATTCAACAAAGCAAGTCAGCGCAGTCATACTTAACAACCAAAACACAAACAGCACACCGCTGAAATGGCTGGAGTTGGTGCTGTGCTGGTGATGGTGCTGGAATTTTGACAGTTGGCAAATGTTAAATGCTGGCGCTTCACAGTCGCACACAACTTTAGGATTCGCGGATTGCTGCGAGTGAAATAAAATATATAAAGCGAGCGCGAGGGAATGCCGAGTTTTTGCTGTGCAAGTCTTTCGTTTATGGTCACCACTGTGTGGTGCGAACTCTCTACTGGCAAAGACGAAGCACCAAACACGATGACATTTCTCGGTGTAGATCTGTCATTTGGAGTTAATTTGGGTGCGGTGCTTGTACGTGTAACTTTGAAAGTGCAATTTTTCATTTCAAGAGAATGACGACCGTGGGATTGAAATGAATAAATGCTTTTGCTGTCGCTTTTTTTTGCTGAAGTGAAGTTTCCCAAAACCCATTAGGATTCACGAATCACGGAAAACTTTAACCGGTTTAAGTTTTCCCTCTAAAAGGGTTGTCCGTTCCGATTTAATTCAAGCGAATGCATTTGATCAATTTGGATAAGAGACAATTTTAAACTCAAGAATGGCCATCTTTGAGTTGAAAATATTACTCCTTGTTTTTTAAGCAACGGATGAAATATTTTTAATCGAAGAAAAGAATCTTTGCCATAATTAAATCCGACTGTATTCTCAAACTGGGGCAAAATAGTCAGCCACTATTTACCTATCGCTTAATAGAGTTGCGGTTAGCGATTTGTTATCAAAAGTCTATTTGGTAGGTTGGAAAAGGTGAACTGCATATTAGTTCAGCATCAGACATAGAAAAGAAAAACGTTGGCGGATCAATCATGGCCAATCCAAAAATATAAAGGAATCACAGAAGATGTTTTGGAGAGGCTTTATAAACTTCTTGCAAACCCTTAAGACGCCGTCATTCTTTTGTTGCCTAGCGCGATACACTCAGCCCTTGTCCCTTTTTAACCAAGAAGGCTATTATCTTTGCATGAATGTCTGAACCCAAAAACGGACAACGAAGCTCTTAAAATGGCGCTAAGTTTTTTTCTCTCTATTCTATTATAAAGGTTCTTTCTTCATCCCAATATGATTTCCTAATAAGATTTGCTCCCTGTAGTCAACAGACCGTACATCTTCATTATCACCACCTGCTCTATGGTATGTGCACAGCACAAGTGGTACTAAATCAATTCCGGAATATAGCGCGTGTCCCGATTAGCTGACCAACTGTTGTAGATCACTTTCAGTTCTCGCACATTCGTGCCTACGACCAATGCCTCACTTTCCAACGAAATGTATGTAGGTAAATCTCTGCCATCCGCCCTCGCTTACGTTACACAACATAACAATTCAATCACAGCAGTAACGTCGTCATCGTCGTAGTCGTGCGCCCGGAGCAGCTGTTCCCATGTCCTAAATAGCTTCTAAAAATGAAAGGAAAATTTATTTCATAAAACCCCCACCAGGCAGCTAGCAGCATGCATAACCTAACATGCACATCGATTCACGGTATAATTTCATATCTTGGTGCGCAACATGTTCCCTTTGGCCGACCATCTCATCCATCCATCCATCCACCTATATCCATCCAGTCGTCAGCCATTGAGCCATCGAGATTCAAGCAAGCCACCAACCAGCCAGCCAGCCATCCCTTACTAACATTATGAGTTTCGCAAATTATTTGCCTCAATGCAGTTGAGAAGGACTAGAGCGTCGGCGGCGGTGGTGACGGCGTCGACGCTTGGATCAAAAACACACTGAATCCTGTAAGCTTCGGGGGGGAACAAAATGAGCTGGCTGGTACTGTACAGTAACGATAATGAGGTTATGAAGGATATCTGGTAATTTCAAAGGAAATTTTCATCGCGAAATATGTAAATGGGCGGGAAAAAATAAATTATATGCTCTGCCGCCTCAGAATTTCCATCCGCGCTCCTCGCAACGAGCACAACACAGTAGTCATTTGATGCGGTGTGGTGATGGCGGCTACAGTATGGCAGTCAGAACCACTCTCATAGGTGCCAGGATATGGGGGAGTTGAAGATTTCATTTTGGATTAGCGCTTAAAAATTGGCAGAAAATGGCAACAATACTGTTTAGACATTATATGGACTCAAGGAGACGATGGCGACGCGACGTTGAGCTCACTCACAACAACGAACAGCAGCAGTGGAGCAAGGCACAGCACAGCACGCTCCTCCTTGTTTGTTGCGTGAATAAATATTTGATGTTGCTTATGGGTGATGCGATGGTGGATTCCTTGGTTCGTTTCGTTCGTTTGCTGGCTTTGCTGCTGCTGGTGCTGCTGCTGCTGCACGAGGACGAGACGCCACGGCACAGACTTGGAATATTTAATGTGAAATTCCTTATTCGATGGGAATAAATCTGTTTTTTTGGGCTATGAACTGGTAGAAGGTTGATTGAAATGAAACAGATTTAACGGGCGGGGGGGCTGATGGCGGTTTCAAATTGACTGTTGTTTACGTTTACGAAGTACTGATCCTATTTATAGAAAAGTGAAATTGCCTTAACTGCTCTGGAGCAACACAGCAAGACTCCTAAAGTGCGGATGATCCGCTCTTATTTGGGTCCTGAAGTTCATTGATTTTATGTCAGAATGTTGGTTAAAGCAATTTATTATCTATTTCGAGAATAAGCAGGTTCTCTTTCCATACATTAAATGGGATGATGCATATACTCGATTAGCTTAAATGGTTGTGTATACTTTTTTTCTTTTTTTTTTATTGTTAGGATATGATTCGCGTAAAGAGACATTTATTAAGAAGGTTTTCTTCATAAAGGACATTCGGTGAGGTATGATGAATGAGAGATGAAATTTCTATAATTTTTCAAATCATTTAGAGTGTTGCATCAGGTCTTGAGTGTCTAAGTCAATAGAGTTGAAATGGTGGAATAAACTCGGCATTTTTGAAAACCAAACAATGTTCTGCCAAAACATTAGAAAGGATTCACATCTGCGTTTGTTTTTTTCGTGAAGATAGTATAGTTAATCTATCATTCGTGTTTTCTTGAATTTTTCTGAAAGAATATTGAGTTTATTTCAATCCAGATGGAATCAAATGGAATCGGTCAAACTATGACTGTCCACATCGGTGGCTTAAATAAACACCAGTAAAAAATATAAAAATATTTATTATGACCCTTTTCTTTATTTATTAATTAATATATTAAATAACTTGTTTATGTGTTTATCCGTTCATTAGTTTATTTATATGATTTTTTTTTAAATTTTGGCATCATCGGGGATTTTTTCTTAATTTCTTGCTGAGGCAAAATTTATCTGACTACCACGAATTCAAATATCGAATCTCAATCCCCAATGTAATTTATAAATGAAAATTAAAACAATCTAACATTGGAGTAATTATTTTTCTAAAAATACAAACTTCACAAAAATCTTATGAACTTTTTTAAGTAGTTAATACTTGACTCAATTAACTATTTAAATCAACTCTCAACTGAAAAATTTCTCTTAAAGGTCTACTAAAAATCCTGAAATTTCTGGTTCCGAGAATGAAGATTGCTTGAAAAAAAAATACTATTACTCAAGCTTATCCTCAAACTATAAACAGAATTTCATGAGCTTTCATCAACACGATCAAGTAAGATTGAATTTCTGAATCTAGAAGTCAAAATTTCGATTTAAAAAAAAAACATGGCAACGGTTTCAGTTCGAATTTGGTAAAATAAATATGTTTTGTAATAACAAAACTGACATATGATATATGCCATAAAGTTAGCTGCCACTGTCCTAAATTTCCAAACCATTTAAATCACTTTTATCGCTCGCCCATATCTAATTTCAAATTTCCACCTAATCAACTCAAAATGCAGCAAAATCGTAATTTCTCAAAAACAAAAAAAAAAAAACAAAATTAATTCACAGTCACACGGCAACCACTCTCCGGTGGTATCTAAGTCAGGTAAACATCATGGCCAACAGCAGACAGAACCCAAACCATGTCTCATTAACTGAATCGAACACTATATGTGCCTAATTTCTGTCTTCTTTTTTTTCTAAACTGACTTGGGTGATATTCACTTGCCACAGCTGGATGCCTAACCCTAAATGCATTTAAATAATGTTCGTGCACCTGTATCTGGGGCCCTCTGTGGGAAGCACTTTATCAATCTGAAGCTTCACTAACCCGACAGACGCCCAGGGAAATTAGAAATCCAACCAAAATCGACAAAAGGGCGTTCTTTCGAAATTGTTATAAAAAAAAAAAAAAAAAAAGGAGAAGCATTTGAATTGCATTTGGAAATTTGGATCTGGCATGTGTGCGGTCGAAAATTAATTAATACATAATCAATTAATGATACACAGGTAACCCAAAATGGGCCACAAAGAGTTATAACCCTCAAGCAAAGAGATATCATTCTTTTTGGAAATTCTTCAAATGACACAGACAAATTTTACGCTCCGGGGGAGAAAAAAGAAATAGATGCGTTCCGAGAGAGAAATCGAAAGAGGCGCCATCTTACGATAGACGAAAAATAAATCTCTTGACGGAGAATTTATTTTTTCAATTAATATCTTTTTCTAGCGCGACCCCATTGTCCGCAATTACGACAAATCTCATTTATCACGATGACAGTACAAGTCGTACAAAGTGGTTAGCACTTAGTTCTGGAATCTGCACTAAACTTGAACGGAACATGCTTGAGCAACAAGAACACACATAAATTTGTATCTGACCCTCAACCTTCAACCTCGATTTAGCGTTCATTTGAAGATAAAACTAGACATTAAGTGCCGCGCTGTAAGTGATGCCATATACACTTGTATGTATGTAGGTACATCCACACGACTAGCAAAAGAAAACGAAGTAGCCTTCGATGTATCTTTGTATCTATGAAGACTGCGAGCGCGATCAGTGGTTCGTTAATGTCAAAATCTTTTTGGATTTGTAAATCAAAACAACTGATAAGACTAATCGTATTTGGACAATCCTCCTGCTGCTCGTAACTCATTCCTAAGCGCGTGCCTGACACAAAACTCCTTTAGCCCCATCAAACCATATCCCATCGCACCGCACAACAGCTCCGGGGAATCCGAAAAATTGATTTCAAGTCACGTTCAATGGCCAACGTGATTACGAACTACACAGAGTACAGATAATAAAATAACCAGAGAAAGAACAAGACGAACAGAAAAAAAAACAAAAAAAAAACCAAATATATTCGTGGGAATATAATGAAACGTAATCGGATGACACTAGCACACACCACAGTCCACACGCGCACATAAAGGCCATAACGATGACATTCCTCGATGGGATATGATGATGATGGGGCCGGTTTTGTTGTTCATTATCGTTGTCATTCCCCTGCTGTTGCTGGTGCTAGTGCTGCTCCTGATGCACCCGACGACAAATGTGTTACTTTTTATTCGATTTTTATGTTAAAAGGGAAATGTGCCTAGATCACCTGTGCTGTGCAGCATGGCGGGCCAAGCTATAGAGCCTCTGGTAGTTCCGGTCCTCGGGCATTCATACATAAAGGAGGCCGTGCATAATGACAAATCGAGCGGAGACAGTATGACACATAAATCATGTTACGGCCGAGTATGCCTATCATCGTTTGGCTTTTTCTTACCGTTGCGGATGAACGAAGACAAAAAGGAACACAGCGAGTCCGACAACAGCAAAAAAAAAAAGGCACCTCGGTCGGTATGATCCTTTGTAATTACAATCACCCACTGTGTTATGGGCATTTGTCACTGGAAGCCCATAATGATATTAATAAATTGAATTTGTATGGAAGGAGCATACCTACCCCGGGACAGTAGGTATGACAAAAAGGGATCTTGGTTTTGTGAGATGACTTTTGTTACATATAAGTGGTAATGATTGGTAATCTGTTAGGAATTCGATGGATAGAGATACTCTCTACGACTATTTACTTACAATTACAAGTTATGAGGAATTATTATATCAAATGTACAAGTTTCGAAAAATGTGTGCGCATTTCAACGACAAGGTTGCTTTCGTGCACACTGCATGCACTCTAATGGATCTAATCATCTGACTTAGAGATTATTCTCGTATCTGGTCAACAAGAATGCATAAATAGCACAATACTTGGAATGATGTATTAAGTTAAATCGATCGAAATGTCATCTTTAAGTCTTCGCTAAGCGATGGATGGATGGATCGATGGATAACCGATGACACCGGTGTGCCCAAATAACCATACACATACTTAGTTTTTTAAACTCAAAACAATTGTTTCTATTGAACAAAAAGAGAAAGTTTAAATTGAAGAAAACTCACACTATGTAAATGTGTCTTGACACGACTTAAAAAAAAGAAGATCCCATCAGAAGGGAAGTGTGAATAAAAAAAGGGCATTCCTGGAGATGTTTTGTGCAGCTGTTTTAGTTTTTGAATTAAAATGACCACCTAGTCCTGAATCTCAAGAAGGAACACAGTTGGCCTTGATGTTGTGGGCTTGAAGTTTCAAAAAAAATCCGCAGCCGTTATAACACATGTTTCCAACATACATTCTACATTTGTTGACATGACCGACCCTTCTACATCTTCTTGCCAGATTTCTGATGAAATGACGACAGATTACAGCATTGCTAGAAGAGCTCAAGAAGAACTATAAGGATTTGAAAAAAAAACGCTCGTATTACATGTCATACCTCCGTACAAATTTAAAATCTAAATTGTGATCAGTATAAGAGATAACCACCAATAATAATCAATAAAACATTGTTACGTTTTAAATGGACATTTTTGCTTTGAAGCGTTATCCACTTGTACGAGTAGTGGCGGCTATTAACAGTTTTTCACCTCGAGATATTGTTGAGCATTTTAAACCCGTGATTTTTAAAAATCAAGATTTAGCCAAAGAGAGTGAGAATTGGCTTTTATGTAAGAGTAGAAAAGATACGACTTCCGATCTTCACTTTTCTGCTGAAGAGCAGAAGCTTAATTATTCTGCACAGTATCTTGTCGACTTTGAAAAACACTTTAAATCATTTCAAATAACATTAGATGATCGTGTTTTCACTCCAACCATGAGAGAAGGTTCTCAAAGATTATTGAATTTTTTAGATGAAAACAATCACGATGGTCTCAAACAAAAGTAAACATTTTTGGAGCCATTATACGTTCTTAGTTTATTGTTGTTAAGATGAGCCTTCGGCGGCGACAAAAGTCTACTGGTTAGGTTTTCAATTCCATTACATGACCAAACTATTTAAGATCCTCTTTTGGTATTCATACTGTGCTATGCAGGAAACGTTCAATTTATTTTTGACTTAATTGCAGTTTTGTCACTTGTCTGCGGCGCTTACAATCCGAGCTGTTCCTTTCTTTTTAATCTGAAGTGGTGTGGATAGGCTTTATTTTTAATGCGGTCACCTCTTTGTGTAGCCTAATTTGGTTCAAGTGCTGACATGGATGGTTTAATTTTTTTTTTTTTCGTTTGTTTGTCCTTCATGCTTGAAGTCGACTCTGTCTCCTCTGGAAAAAGGAACAGACAAGAAAATTAAGCAAAAAAGAAAAAAAAAACATTCCGGATAGCCTTTGGTATCAGCAGGTAAGCTCACAATCACAACAGGATAGAGGGACGTTCCTTGTGCTCGTTTGTCCGTCCATTCGAATATTACAAACCATTCGTCTCGAGATGGTTATTTATTACATTAGGGTGGTGTTCCCAGCGACGACGACGACGACCATCTCTCTGGGTCATTATTATCAGCATAACGATGGCTGACCATTATCTGGAACATTGATTCGATTTGTTTGTGCATTCACATACAGATGAGGCGGATACCGAAAAGTGTATCTCTGTTGAAGAAGACTGCATTCGATCGAGGGATATCTACAAACATCCTCGACCAGAGCTCCTAATTGCTATTGCCATGTCCCGCTTCAGCTGGTTGTTCCAAAAAAAGAAAAAAAAATGCACACACGAAATCGATGACAGAGAAATATGTTCGGAACGTTGTTTTATTGCAGCAATGAAAGAGATACAGAGCAGCATACAAGAACACGTTTTTGTCGTCCTTTCTCACATGCGAACACCAGGCGAGTTTATTTATTTGCTCGTGCATTCGATGGTTGCATGTTGTTTTTTTTTTTGTGTTCATTCCCGTCCCTCGCTTAGGCTCTTATCAGGACACAATTTTAATAATTCAACACGATAGTTGAATATTTTTTTGTATTTTTATTTCAGAATAAACATCGTCGATTATCATCATAGTCGTGGTCGTTATCATTGTACTTCGTTGGCGTTGTCATATTCAAGGAGCAGGAGCGGAAGGATGCGATATGAAATTGCCAATCCATGTCGACGCATACTATGTTTGCATACACAGCACAATTGTGTGTATATCGATCGCTATACATATGCATAATAAATTGGCTGGCAATTTAAGTGGAAGGAAGAAGATGCCGTTGTGCGTCGCGTCGGTCTCCAATGCTGTTTGCCGTTCTCGCCAAGGATTATGACAACAGAATCCATCCGTTAGCATATAAATATTTAATTTTGGGAAAATTAAAACGATGGCAGGCAGCCCGGTTAGAGGCAGACAACGACGAGCCGGCATTATTGCGGGTTGCATCAACACAATGGCTTAATAACTTAATAAATTAGATGAAAAGGGGCGGCGGCGGCGGGAGGGGCAACATTGCATCGGTAGAAAGCTGGTGTTCAATGAGTGATTAAAATTAATATCCGTTCGGAATTAATTATAATTAGTTAATAATTGGATGTGCAGACGTTGCAACTTAGCTGTTCCTGGTTATGTTTCTGTCCCAATCAATTTTGATTTCGATTGCACTACAATATGGCAGCAATATGATTTGTGGCATCAATTCAAAATACTTATGTTGGACATGCAATATTGTTTGTAACTTTCGATAAGCATTTTGGTCAGCCTATTGATTTGGAATGGGATGTTAAAGTGGGAGATAAGTTTTGGGCACTTTTGTCTAACTTTAGCTTTACTGAATGATGATCATTAGGCTACAGGTGAAGACGGATTAGAGAATTATCATAAATCCTTATGCACGCTTAGACTCTTAGTATACACTGACCTCTTGAGCAAATTAACATCACATTCATCCAACAGTAGGTCATACCTTCTTGGTTGCGCAGGCAGAGCTACAATAATTAAATAAATTAGCACCGTAATAGTAAGCCTATTTCTATCCATATTTGGAAGGCACCTAAAATCATTTACATGCTAAGGTAATAGCCTTTATAGTTTATCACACTTCCTATTTTGTGCAATGTAGCAAAGAGCTTGGTAATGATTTTTGAATAACTCGTCGCACGGACATGTGAGTTTTGAGGCGATTATGCTGTTCATTTTCCTGATTTGATCCCTTGACCCAGCAGAAAGAATAATGTTCAGACCTCTATTGATGAATGGAGAGACCCTTACTGATGCATCAATGATGAAAACAGGAACAGGAGCAGCTTTGTGTAAAACACTTCAAATCAAGCAACGAAGTTAAACAAGCATGGCGGCCAACCACTCGTATGTTTGGACTCTCAGTGAATATCCCCAAGTCACCATCATCTGGCCATAGAAATATATGTGGTTGAAAAAGGAATAATATAGCAATCCCGAGAACACACAAGTAGACCCTGAAGATCTAGTGATGATTGTCTCAGTTCTCGCCGCCTATGGCCAAAAACTAAGAAAACAAGAACCAAGTCGATGTTCTTACGGAGCATTGTATCAGAATTTACATCACCACTAACGATGTAAATATGAAGCAGAGCCTGAGACATCAAACATATTTAATGCAAGCACTGTAAACTCGACACACTATGGCAGTCAGAAAGACTGTAATAGGACGTTCACCAGAAAATGAGCAACATCCCCAAAGATCGAAATATTCTTACCTTGAAGGCGCTTGAAACAAAAAAGGACTACAAAAAAGCCTCTATTCCCTGTGGTTTACCGGATAGGAACTATACACTTTCTGGCACTGGAATAAATGCTACAATGTTGGTTGACTGCGGAGAAGTTTAATATAAAAATTTGATATAGACAGGAATGAGTGAAGGGTAGCCTGGTCACCGGGCCAGGATTGAATGTCCTTTAGCTGATACGAAGATGACAATTGCTTCTCCTGGGTAGAAGATAACTGCAGCGCCTTTCAGACCGAAATCGCAGCTATCTTAAAGGCTACAGAAATGATTTTTGGAGATTTCAAAATCGATTTATGATTGGATCTACAAATACATATACCTACAAACGCAGTATCAATACAGTCAACATGTGCAAATATAAGAAATAAATACGTCACCGGAGTATATTTGAAAAGAAAAATTTGAAGAACACACAAAGCAGCGAATGGACGGAACTTCTCGGTATCGAAAAAGTAGCCAACTCCTTTAGACGACCTAATCTAAAAGACTCATTTACAAAAACCAGACTGATGTGGACAAACATCGAAGAGAAAATAATCTCTTTAATTTAAGTCACCAGGACAACATGCCAGCTGAGTATGGATCCGACTTTTGGTCTAAGTAGAGTAAGTTATAGGCAACTCATACCAATCAACGAACTTTAATTTTTTTCTGCCGAAGTTTCTACTACAACAGCGGATTATCAGCCTCTTTTCCCGGTTAAATGTATTTTCTCATACAACCGGTGCACTAACCACTAACCACTGCGATCTTTCTAGAATGCCATCTGCAGTAAGCGCTGAAAAGCGCCAAAAACAGATAAAAATAAATAAACGCACTCGAAAAACGTTCTTAATGTTGTAATTTTTCAATTAGGGCACTACATGTTCATATTTATACCATAACATCCCGCACGGGTTCCCCAAGCTAAACTTGTTGACTCCCTACAAAAGCCATTTCCGATTTTCCTCTTTTATACATTTTTGTTTTTATTTTTCCCAAGTGGGTTACTCATCGTAAAAATGTCCGAATGCAACGGTTTTACGTTGAGGACTCCTCAACCAAATAATTCAAACTTTATGTTTACAAGATCTTCCCTTTGTCCAGGCAAAGCTTATAATTTACGAATCGAATCGAAACACTTTAATATATGGCCAACGCGTTCAGTCGATGAGCCGAGGAAACAAAGGCAAAAAAAAATTAATGAAAACGTTTTATTTAATGATTGGCCTTTACCAATTAAGTTTATTGGGTGTTGTCGGTCGTAAAACAAATTATATAAAAGACCAAAAACGGGATGAATAATATGAGGCCAGTACCTAAATGGAATACAATGGGTTCTGGTTTTGTTTTTTTTTTTTCAATTATAGGTCGTGTATGGCTTATTGACATCTTGTTATGAAAATTAGACAACAACTTGGTTAATCAAAGGTTTGGCAAGATGGATAATGCATTTTTAAATCTTTTGTTATGGGTTTCACTTAAGGGGGAATACTCCCGGTCGCTGGAGAAGAAAGAAATTTAATGGGATGCATTTCAGTGTCAGATGCAGCACGATTTTTTTATATTCTCATTCAATTCACAAGAAAATCCCATGCCAAATGTTTTACACGGAACAACCTTACATTTTGATAAAGACGTTCCAAATTGATATTCAAAACCAGTTGCAAAAGTTTCGGATAATACAAAAAAAAAATTGCCATAGCATCGTCTTTGGTGTTTTTCGCTTTGCCATAAGACGCATTCCAAAAATTGCTTGGAATATCGTCTAAGAACCGCGCACGTTGCCGACCATTTCCTACAAAACAACAAAGCAATTCATCTTTCGATGATAAGCGATCTGACAGTTTTGTGACATTGAGATACTCTTTCTTGGACAAACATCCTATTTTGTTGCTGAATAACTCTTTGGCTGTGGAAGAGTGGTTTCGTGGAAATCTCCTGCAGCGCGTGTTTTTTATTTTTTTTATTTGCGCCAACGCCCTGACAAACGTTTTCAGATACAATCTGTGACCTACCGAATAAAGGGACAATCTTTTGGCGCAGGAGATTGCCGCGAGTCGCGAATTAGTGTCGCAGTTTCTTTTTAAACTTATAAAAGTCACTACAGACTTCACAGATTTCACTTATTCCCGTGGAGTTGAATTTCAAAGCAAATAAATAATAATTCGTAGCAATTATTAGCATTATAAATATTAGTCAATTTTTGTCTGTTGGTATTTTCTAAAGGCAGTGAAACCTTTAACCATTAATCTCATTAATTCCTAATTCGTGGGCTTGGCGTTCATTAGCAGGTATGTTTTCAGTAATTTTATAAAACAAGCCAGCCAAATAGGAGTGTTGACCAATTAAAATCAAAATAAATAATTACATATACAGTAATTGATTGGATACACTTTGTTTCAAGTTCAACAGTTGATGAGGCTGTGAATACCCAAACAAAAAATTATCATACAGATTTGGACTAAGCGCTTAGATTTTGAAAATTTAAATACGTTACCGAAATAGATTTTCTTAAATGAATAAATTACATCATTAAAAATATTGATCAATCTGGTGAGTACATCGGCATACTGAAGTTATATGACAGGTTCAATTCGGATGGGGCCTGGAATGGATTTTAAATTTAAATAAAATATCGAACCTTAAGCTTATTGCAGAAGAAAGTTCCATTTACTAATGAAGTTACGCATGCACTTCTTTGTGCTGAAAACACGCGAACAATTTAAGTTTTTAGAAGAACTCCATTTTATTTGTTTTTTATTTTCTCCCTCTCAAGGGATTATGACTACATTTATGCCCAGACCATAGACCATACAGAAGAGTTGGTAGAAGAAGTGAACGATCCTGTATTGGTTTTGAAACTGAGATGTATTCTGGTTTCAATTGCTAATTGGGTTCAGTCCGAATAAGGACGAAGAAGTCCTACTCGTTTATCAATTCGTTTATATTCACTAAATTCGAAGTATTTTATTCGTCTTCGGTTGATATACATATTATTGAGTGCAGTAAAAGTGTTTAAGAAGAGTGTGGCATCACCCTTCGGTCAGTGTTATGCCTTAACAGGAGATCCAATGGTAAACTTCTCAAAAAAATTTGAAACATTAACGCGATATTCTTTTTGAGTACACATTAGTCTGTTTAGGTTTCATCTTGGTTTTCAACATTAAAACAATTCAAAAACTGAAAACTAACAGTCTTAGACAGTCTGTTAACTTTTACGGATTGCTGTTTTAAGTCTTCTATCCAACATGCATACATTCCATTTGGTTTTAAGTTGAAATTTTGTATTCATTGAAGCGTATTTAGCAGCTAAAAAGGGGCAGATGCTGACATTTCTAAGAATTTACGTGTATGAAAAATAAGAGCTCAACATTGTGCATATGTCTTTTATTTTTCAACTTAAACGTTTTCAAAGTGCATGGTTCAAATATAAGTTCTCTTCGACTCCCGAAATGTTATAAATACGCAAAAACGTTGGACAGAATTAATGCCGATGTTAAGTTTTTACAATTTTTGACAATTTTGTCGACGAATTAAACTCAACAATAATGTAAGCTCGACAGAAGATTCAAAAGTTATGAACCGACAATCTTAAGGAGATCATATCTTGAGCTGTGAATTATGAACTGAGGTAGCAAACTTAAATAAGGAGATACATCTGTTTATTTAACAAGAATTGAATTGATATGATAACCTGCAGAAGTGTTTTACTCGAGAATGATTGTATTACAATTAAATGTGCATGCAGGAAAATGTAGATCACATTTTCATTTTACGAAACAGTTTTAAAAGTATTCCATGAAAAAAAATCGAGAAAAAGTAAGTTTTTCGTTCTTCTTGTAATTCGAATCGAATCCAAGGAATCTGGCAAAATCGATTCTACATGAAAGATAGTGGAAAGAAGTTGCTCCATTCTCAATCCAATTGACGTGTTAGTGATTATTATTATTTTTATTTTTTTATTTTGAAACAAAGTTGTTTTTGATCGAAAAAAGCGATTGTTTCGGCTTAGTTCAACACAAGATTAATGCGAGTTTGTCCTTATGTTCCAGGAAGTCATGTTGAACCACCGTGAATGCATCATTTCTCCTAAATTGACACTTTAACCGGGCAAAAGGGGGAAAAATCATGAAAAATGCATTTGCATATTGTTTAGGCTGGTCAAAAACAAAATGTGGAGCCATGACGATCCTGTTGTGGAATATGAGTGGTATTGCCGATAAGGATTTTCTAGGTAAATTTGACTCCATTTTATTTTCAAAAGACCGTAGGTACTCTTTGAAAATAACAATACATTAACATATACACCGCGCAATCGACATCATATTTTAAGGTTCAAAAAATTATCGCTTGGGGAAATCGTATGCTGAGTCAAATCCACTAGGGGCCACCCAAATCATACTTTTCATACCATAGATAAATGGAACTTAGTTTTTGATTAAGGGGAGTTGCAATAAAAGCACTCTTTTCTTTTTGCTTTTCTTGGACATGATTTCAAGATAAGAATATTGTACACGATATACCCTCCAAATGTTGATTCCCGCCGGATTGGTTAACATCTTCAAAATGAAACAATTAAGGTACTGAATTGAAAGACACGAAAGAC
This sequence comes from Orthonevra nobilis, assembly GCA_963555765.1. Taxonomy (NCBI): domain Eukaryota; kingdom Metazoa; phylum Arthropoda; class Insecta; order Diptera; family Syrphidae; genus Orthonevra; species Orthonevra nobilis. Next base: position 82,110,966 of record OY743226.1, on the reverse strand, counting down.
GTTATTGAATCTGCGGTCATAAATTTTTGGAAAGTGTCTTTCCGCTCTTTAGTTACATGCACTTCACCAGAGGTGCTCTATTAAAACGTTTGGCCTTGTGACCTATCAGTTTGTTCATTTCTTGGTATCTATTAGAGCCTGAAAAGATCCTGCTGCGCTGTATACCATCATTTTTCACGCATAGAAAATAAAAAAATAAATGTTATTCAGAATTAAATAAGGCTGAAGTCGAATGTCATACGAAGATACTTTTTATTTTTCATTTAAATGTGTTTGAAATTATTCCCCGGGAAGGAAAATATTTTGTTTTGGCGTAGCATTCATTTTCCACAAATAAACTTTTAAAGAATTTTATCCCGTGGTGGAGTTTCACCGCAAATAAATAATCAACAAACGATCCATTCTAGACATGTACAGAAAATGCGACCCACGCGTTTTCACCTTGTTTCATCCATCTTCATAGAAATACAACAGAGATAAATCACCAAATCCTTTGAGAATTCATTCAACATCAACATCAGTCGAACAACATCTCCTCTCTAACGAACCCCACTTAATCATTGAACTCACAATTATCTAAGCGAGTTCCCCATCTACTATACGATATGTGCTCACACACACGCAATTATCCTTGCCTGAGTTCATTGCATAAGAAAAACTCCAATCAATCTTTTAACAGAGCAACAGAGCGTGCGAATCGGTTGCCCCCTCAGTTTAACAAACAACCCACCATGCATTAAAAATGGAAATCTGCAATCCAAATGGTGCCGTAGCTTATATCCTGACATACACGGAATATCCTCCCTAAAAAGCATGGAGACGTGCTAACATTACTCCCCCCTCCCTACACGTAACAAGTGGCTACGAATAGTACACATTTGGATCCATTTTTCTCTGATGTCCTTGCCGTTGAAAACAACAAGGATAAACCAAAAATACACTATAGGAAGATTTAAATTCCTTGGATCCTTTCCTCACGACAAATAAAAAAAAAAGGATAAAGGATAAAACAAGGAGAAGAAAAATCAACATGTGAATGTGGAGGATTAACATAAAAACCAAAAGTACCACAAAACGAATCCTTCACTCTAAATAGACAACCACAATGGAAATCCTTGTGTTGTGTATGCAAATTAGTATCAATCCCCACCAACACACATCAATTACTTTTTCTTTCTTTTAAAATCAAATCAAAGTGGTATTGTGAATTCAGGAGGAAAAAATAACAACATTAATCACCTTAAAATGTGTTCTGTATCCAAATTGATTTGAGCTTGAAGATCAACAAAACAGACTTCACTTTTATAAACAAAAAAAAAAAAAAAACTACACAAGTTTCATTGCGGCACTTTTACAATTTTCACTCGCGACATGTGTAAATATCTACCGGCAGCCGGGTAAACAAATATTTTTTTTTGTTCTTCGTTGTATATGTGCAAATACACAGTAGAAGAAAACCGTCAACAACAATTTGCAAAAGGAACACACAAAAAAACAGTGCAACGAAAAACCAGCAGCGACGAAATAGTGTATCTCAAAAAAAAATAGAGTGTAGATATGAATTGGCAGCGCCACCAACAAGAAAGAACAAGAAGTATCTGCAGCCCTTGCAAGTGTATATTTTGTCGAAAGAAATAATTTTTCTGGGTGAACACACACAAACAACCGATGAACGACGTTATCCCGACGAAAGTCTCGCTATAACTGTTCAGTTGGTTTTTGGTTTTACCCATCAATCCGGGGATGGGATTACTTTGGTTCTGTTCTTGTAGTCGAACCACCACACTGCACATGTATGACACAAAAAGAAAAGTATCTATCGCTACTGCAGATGTGCACACAAGTGTACTATTTACAGACTGCCTGTCGTTGATGGTATGTTACAACTTTACAACCTGAGAGCGAGTGCGGTTTAGGAATGAAGAGAAGAGAAGCAAGTTCGTTCAATGAAAACATTTAATTTGGAAATTTTTCAAAATGAATTTTATTTTGATATTGATGTAAAATGAACCGAAGAGATGCAAGAAAATTTATCCACGTTAAATGCTTAGATTTCTCTTTGCTGTTGGTCTCTCTGCTGTAAGGGTACGTTGCAGAAGGTGCTTAATACAGTTTTTAATACTTTTATAGTACCTAAAGTACTTTCTTTTTTTATACCGGATAACTACTAGCCGTCTAATTGTTACACTAAACTTGGTACGAAGTTCGCGTTTTAAATTAAAGATATAATTCGGCCACTAATTTGTTTAGAAGTAGTCATCAAACAAGAGGCGTCATTTCACATAAATAGACATGAGCAACAGTCTTACGGAAATTGATGGAATTTGTATTTCAATCTCAAGTTCTTTCTAATCTCAGAAAGCTTACCAGAGAGACTTCAACATTTGTTACAAATGTAAATACTCGCAACCATATAAATCTTGCCTGAAAATATACAAACTAGCTATAGTGAGGCTAAGAAGCAATCCTGGGTAGATAACTGCCAAAATATTGAAATCCTAAAAGATACTGCCAGGCTAAGTAAAATCCTGTCAAAAGAACACTCAAATCCGTGTTTCCTGAAGAAATCAGACGGAGTATGGACAGGATCAGCTTCAGAATCTTTAGAACTCTTAATGAATAACCACTTCCCCGGATGTTGAGACAACATAGGTGAGGTCACCGACCCACTTTGTCCTCAACCGGGTTCTTAGGAAAATATAAAATCCCTCATTACTTATGAAAAAATTTCATGGGCCATTAAAAGCTTCGCTCCTTATAAATCCCCAGGCCTGGACGGCATACTACACATTATGCTGCTAAAATGGCAAGATTTAGGAATTCCCTGGCTTCTGCCGATCTATAGAAGCTGTATCCCTAACAACCACGTCCCCGATTCGTGGCGGCAAGTTCGAGTAGTCTTCATACCTAAGATGGGTAGACGAGGGCATGAAAGCGCAAAAGATTTCAGGCCAATTAGTCTGACTTCATTCATTTTGAAGGTTCTCGAACGAATCCTGGACAACCACATACGGGTCTCAATAGTAGATACATCCCTATCCAAATCTCAACACGCATACCTGAAAGGGAGATCCACAGAATCGGCTCTCCATGAAGTAGTGCGTACAATTGAGAAATCGCTTGAATATAAAGAACTAGCTACCTTTTTAGACATAGAAGGGGCTTTCAATAATGTTCACACGGAAGCGATACTTGAATCCTTAACCGAACTTGGAATCGAAAACTTTCTCTGTCAATGGATTGTTACCATGCTAAGCACTCGGTGCATTCAAGCAACGCTAGGTAATAGTCATATAATCAAATTCGCTAGCAGAGGTAAAACACGGGGCGCTGTCATCTCCCCTCTTCTCTGGCTTATTGTCGTGAACAACATTCTATCAAAACTAGACAGAGATGGGGTAAAGGTAGTAGGCTATGCGGATGACATGGTGATCTTGGTATCAGGAAGGTTTCCGGCTGTGATCAGTGAGATCATGGAGGTCGCAATGGGGAAATTTTGTACCTGGGCTTCGAAATGAGGACTTGGTATCAACTCAAGCAAAACAGAACTGATGCTCTTCACTACTTAAACCAAGCTACCCAGTTTCCCACTTCCCCCGTCTACCAGCACCGAGTACCTAGGCGTACCTAGTATATCCTCATACTTCCTTGAAGTAGCAAATCTAAGATGGGTCAGACTTACGAACTGTGCAACATCAAGAAAAATATGGCCGGAATACAAACAATCAAAAACAAAAGATCTCCTTCGGTGAGCCCGTCATGATATTGCTAGATTAGTGGCGGTCTGCACAGGATACTGGCCGTTTGGAGATCATGCCATTAAGCTAGGTATCCCACACAACTCACATTGTCGCAGCTGCAAAAACACAGCACTTTTACCTACCTACCTACTGGATGTTCCAAAAGCACTCATTCGAACCTTATTTGCTTAGAAAGAAGACGATAAAATTATTAGTCGTTTATTTAAAAAAAAAAATTATTTTATAAAATTTGCTCGAACTCAAGGGATTTTTACTACCCTTGTCATAAACTCACATAGAGCAGAAATTCGGGAGTATTTTGATTTTACCATGGGTGGAGTCTGAATAGGAATGGATATTTCGATATTGAGTTATTTTCGTTCACTTAATTCGCGGCATTTTATTCGAGTATTGATGACCGATATTCAAATATCTGCTTCATCACTCTGCTGACTTGGATATTCCTTCATTTCGTTCCCATAAAGACGACTGTTTGATTATTCTGGGAATATTAGTTTCTTGAATATATTTGATTGACTTGCCTTTTTGCAAAGTCATGCAATGGGGCAGCAAGTTATACTGGACAAACATGTCATAATCAGATTTTGTCCAGCTTCGTGATCTTCCATAAGTGTTTCTTTGCAACTTTTTTTAGTGATTTTTAGTGATTATATAATCTAAAAACGGTGAATCTGTCGTATATTGCTGACAGCCTTAAATTTATGCAGACATATGTTTTAAGCTGCTAACTGATTGCTGTCATAAATCAGCCTTGAATCGCTGTAAAGCTGTCATTTCTTCTTCTTCGCATATGCTACCGCAGTTTAAAGCAATTGTCCAGCTCTGCGACTTAGTATTTTATGTATTTGCGATCAGTCAAAGCTCCAATTCAATATCAATCAAATTAATCTGCCATAGAGAGGTGCACCTTTACAACAATAAACCTAAACTTGTTTAAATTCAAAGTATACTTTTAAATCTAAATAAATAAACCATGTGCTGTTCATAAATCACTCATTGACTTCTAAGTGCCTTATCGACCACACCTTTTCAAACTCCAGATAGACCCTCGCGATGAAAACTCACCCAAAGACAAATATTATTTTTTCACAAAAAAATAAATACAAAAACATTTTTTTTTATTCTATAAGTTATGCCGCGTTTATTTCGTCCGATCGGACCCTCTTCCTCTGACCACACAGAATCTTATCAATCATCAAGTTTATAATAAAAAAAAAGGAATTCGGTTGGATTGCGTTCAGTCAATTATAGCGCTCGCCACATTTTGTCAGACGCTTTTGATCTCGGAGACTATAGATTGTCCCCCTCGATCAAAGCACTGATCGTCGTGATCTCCATTCATTTAATCGTTCAACTCAACACAGTAGCATGTTGATTGATAAAATAATTGTCGCATGAATCGAATGAGTGACGTTTCAATGGTTGTGCTCGATGATCAAAAGATAAATCAATCAATGGGGCAATGGATGTGATCCATGTGTCACAGATAGCTTGAACAAATACTGCCCTAGGGGGATCTTGTTAACGAAAGGAGTGGGGTGTAGGTGTGAAAATATGTCATATATTTACCTACATGACACTGATGTGACAACAATATTGAATGGGTTGATGGTCGGCAAACATGGAGTTTCTCCATTTAGGAAAGTTAGCCTGGTGTCGCCTTGTGTGCATAATGTTTTTGATAAGTATGGCGGCAAACTTATCTCAAAGAACCACCGCACGTTAAAGTTATTGCATTTGTAAGAGAGTTTATAACCGATAATTGTAGGGTCTGCCATCTGTTGATTTCTATAAAAACCATGTGTTATCTTGACACTGAAAGTGCGCGCCTAAGTCCGAGAATGTCAAAGATATCAAACAAGTCGCAGAAGCCCGCATTTCTTTCTCGTAGTCAGAAGGGAGCCAATGAATCCTGAACATGTGAGCGCTACTGAGTAATGATAACCGATTTTGTACAGCCGAAGAAAGCTTTCTTGAACGAAAGCTTTGGATACATGTCACACAAGATGGTTTACAATCGAGCTATTGTCCGCTTAGTTAAGTTATCGTGAAATCAGTCGTTTTTGTCAAATTTCTAATGAACTTTCTGGTAAGCTTAAAAAGACCGATGCAATGTGAACAATCCTAAGACGATACATACGCTGGAGGAAAACATTGGTCAAATTATTCGAAAACTAGGATCCGAATCCATGGAAGCTGTACTGAGAAATAGGGTTGACGGGATAAATGGCCTACTGCCAAGCCAGCCGAGGCAGTTAATTGAATGACGGAACATTTCATAGTAAGTCGGTAAAAAATATTGAACGGTTTTCTAAAAGTTTATTGTTTTTGGGCTTTCGGAGTCGATGATGGATTTGTACCATTTCCCTCGTTGCAATGGCGGCCAAAACTTCTATTGCAGTGAAAGCTACGATGATGACATGTCGGGTGCAAGTGCAACAGTTGAAAGGTTTTAAAAAACATATTGGCTCCCATTTTCACACCTGCACACAATTTTCTTTTCTTTTTACTTTTGAATCCTGGACAAAACAACAACTCTAACTTTGATTGACTGGAGAGAAGTGACAAGCTAACTTCTTCAACGCCATATTGTGCCCAAATCAAACTGAATTCATAAAAAAATAAGTGATCAATTTAATAAAAAAAAAATGGTCCTCCTCGTCGTCACCGCGTCTTGTCGTCCATTCATCGAAAAAGTACGTCATTATGCCTCATCCATCGCGCTTACCGCCGCCAATAATTTCTTTTGCATATAAATCATTGGAAGTGTATAGCCTTCATTTTACTCACGATAAAAAATAAGAATACATTCCTACCTTCACCCTGATTACTGCAACGGCCCACAATAAAGTAACGAATTCAGGAATCCGAAGAACCATGCCAATAGCGCTATTACCACCCCCGCCACTACCCGACATCATGGTAAGAATTTTAAGTAAAAGGAATACACGGTTATAGCTGAGGTTGAGGTTCCATAGGCATATGGCTGTGCCTGCCATTGTAGCGCTGCCTCCTACTACGCATAAGAGAGTCGTTATATTGAATTCTGCACACTGGGGCTACAGCTACAGCACCTGCGACATGTTTGCGTCCGTCTGTCTGGGTGTTTTATGACTATATTAACCCTTCTACCGAATCCATAGTCCCCAACAGCATGAGTCACAGCTGAAACTCAAACCCCAGCTCCAGCGCCAGTGTTATTGGAGCTGTGGCAGTGGCAAGGCCCTTTTGCCACGTCTTGCCTGGCCTATAAATAAATTGACTCAACGTCGTTTTAGCTGTTGTTCTTGTTGGGGGGGAACCCAGCAGTGCACCACTGGTATTTTATTGGAATATTTGAATAAGATGATTTTCAATCAGCAATGTGCACATCCAGGTAAACGAGAAACGTTCTAAAGGGTCCCGCAAGTCCTTTGTACGGAAAATAGCAGCAAAGCGAAAAACCGAAGTCAAACGCTTTGTGGTAACACGTTTGCTACATTAAACAGTGGATGGCGTAAGTTATACGAAGGGGTGAACAAAGAAAAAAGGGTAGGACTGAAAAAGACCAAATCGATTATGTAGGCATTAATAAATTATGATTAAGTTCGTTTTGAGTGTTTCTCACCAAAGTTAACTGAGTCTTAGTTTGAGTTACTTTGTGAGTATTCAAGTTTTGATACACACAAATTGCCTAAAAAGACCGCAACCGTGTTTCAAGTTTATACTCATCACTTTCAAGTTGTGTAGCACAAGGCTTGAAAACACATCGTCTGATACAAGTTAGTACAGCTCCTATCAACGATGTGAACATAAGTTCACCATCATCACTAGCTGCAAGCATTACGTAGTTGAAACTTTTAAAACGGCTGAAGGTAAGATTTAATTAGGATAAAATATAAATCTTTGCCTTGGACCACTGCCTTGGACTTCAACGGAAGTCCTTTGCAAGACATGACTGAATACCTTCAACGACCACTGTTGTTTATATACTTGAAGTTCTACGAGTTAAGTACCTTGTCAAAACGCAGCACGCTCCTTTGCATTATTTTCTTCCGTTCAGTAAGTTTATTATGCGGTCAGATAGGTCCAAGGGTTGGTCACTCGATGACAGATCGCCAAAGTGGATGCATATTAATTGAAGTTCCTCCATAACCTGCCTTCTTGTACGAGAAAAGTGTTGGTATTTTGTGTTTGCTCTGTCCTGCATTTTTTGCATGAAAAGTGTTTTTTCCAATAGTTCCTGGTGTTCTAACAAAAAGCTTTACAGCCTTGTAGAACATTATAATAAGCAACTCGTGATTTGCCAGGTAGCGCCTTCTTGTGGGAACTAGGCTCAGCTCATGTATTTTGGGTAAATCAAGGTTCGAAATAATTTAACGATATCGGACGCCATCGATTGTATTTATTCACGCGAGAATCAGCCGAATTTTCACTCAACTCGGTGCATTCTTATATGCTTCAAATAAAAGGCAATGAACGAATGGGCGAAGAGCATAATTATTGATCATTAGCATTGGCTGTCATTCGTGTTCCGCACCTTCGTTGAAAAACTTAATATATTTGTAGCTTAAATGGTATGGTTTCTCATTTGACTCATTGTCTACTTAATATCGGTTCAGCAAACGTTTTTTTGACGCTCGAATTTTCGACAATAAGACATAAGCCATTTTAAACTCTGTTAATTCTATAGAGCTACGACCTTCGTAAAATCAGCGCCAACTACGATACACCAACATATCTAGTATTAATTCTCATAAGTTTTATCGATCAACTATATATAAAAAGATAGAGGCGAGTGAATCGAAACCACCCAGAGACCCGCTCTGACATACACAAAAAATCAAATCAAAATCGGTTAAGCTGTTAAAGAGGAGCTCGGGGACATACATACGCATAGAAGAATTAAAAACAAAAAGAGAAGATAATCTTAACAACATCTTATCAACAACTTTCTGACTCAATGCACTTACTCTAGTCATCACCAACTTAATGGATTTCCCTCTTCCCCGTGTAGAAGTGTGTAAGTTTTATGCACAAAAAACAAAGTTCCCATTGACATTTTGCATCCATTTTATTTCACACATTTTTCTCCGCCGCTAAATTTCACCCCGAGCAAGGTCAGCATCCTCAAGAACATCATCAATTAGACTCATTACCTTTCTCCTGAATCGTCGATTCTGTTTGCTGGTCATTTCGTCTAAAAAGGGAGCTAGGCTTTGCAAGAACATCATGCTCGCGTTTGCTTCATTAAATCGAACTTTCTTTGCTAGCGCCAAATCTTCGACAGATTCATCCGCTCTCTTTCTATTCACAAATACCTGTGAAAGAGGCTTGTCTTGGGATCGTTGTCTGTTCAACTATTCTCTTTCTTCTTGTTCTTCATTCCCCTCATTACCGCCATTGCTGCATTCCTGCCCAGATTCCACCTCTACTTTTATAAAATCAACACTTTCTTCTTGTATGTCTTCGATCTCCCCCGCAGGCATTCGTCTCGCCGCAGAATAAAATCGAAGGAATGGCATAATAAATCCAAGATGTGAAGCCAAATAATAGTCCTTCTTTTGACCTGATCCACTAAATGATGGCTTTAATGATCGAGCAAATGCTTGTCGAATCGATTTCCACCGCACTTGACAGTTGGGTACTAAAAATGTATTTAAAAAAAAAAATGTATCTAAAAGAATCTGACTCACTGTACCAGTATCTGACACATGGTCTGCTATACTCTTCCACGTTTTCTCCACAATGTCTTTCTTGAAGTAGCTCGGCGAATTGTAGTTCCACAAACAGCTGTGCTTTTCAATGATTCCAACAAATATCTCATTAAATGCGACCGGGTCAGTGGATTTCATATTTAAAAAACTCAAATCACTCGATGACATCAAAGTGAAAAGTATCTTTAACAGATTATCCGTGACTTTTGACCAATGACGTTACACTGACATTGAAGTCACAAGTATCTCTCAGCGATTTACGACGGGAGACATGGGACATATTGTGACATCTCTTTTTTGCACCGAACGTGTATACCGGAAAGAGGGAGAGAACGTAATGTAAGTGTGGAAAGGCAACAGTTTCTCCAGATGAATGCTTATAGATACTCGTACAACAGGTGCACACAAATTTTATTAGTGAAGATGAACATTACTTTCATGCGGTGATTGTTTTTTCGACGAAAGACGAAACGAATGTGTGTAGAAATGTTCTTAAAGTTGAAAACAATTTGTTTTTTCTTTTCACTTCACAAAAATACATAGAAACCGGATATCGATAAAGATGACATTCCGTCGCTCCTTAATTTAGATACGCAATTTCCTTTTTAAAAAAAAAGGATTCTGATCCGGTTTTCCATTTTTCCTCCATACATCAACATACTTGCTCCTGAAAACCTGTCAAAATGAATGAGAACTTGACATTAGTTGACTGGCAATTGATATTTTGTTTTGAATATGCCACTTTTGCGATCTAGCATTTTCAATTCAAATTCAAACTCTCAAAACTTAAGTTAATAAGCCATTTGCTTTTCACACCAACAATATTTTTTTAGAAAGCTTCGATTCGACAATTATTAATTGTTTTAACCTTAAGCTCGATCTGGAACGCTCTCCCTTATCCCAATTTTTTCATCAGCTGATCCGTTCCACCTACGTTGAGTTAAAATAATGATGGTATCAGACACCCCTTAAACGCGTGTGTATCAGGAAAAATGCGCACAAGTGCCAGTCAAACACGCCCACGAAGGGTTCCGTTCTGAGCCAATTTCTTTACTTTAATTTTAGTTAATTTATATACAAAATTTTAGTTAAAATATATACAAAAATTTTATATATTTTAACGCCTCCTTCTTGCATAAAATAGAATTGTGTTTTAAAACTAAATTCACATTTCGAAGACTACTGTTTTGGCATAAAATTGAGTTGTGACCCGAACCTTACTTTTAAGCTTTAAATTATTTTTATTATTTGTTGCTATAGCGGCTATAGTAGAACATTTTCTGTTAAAATTGCAAGTGTATGTTTGTAACGCTTTCCGAAGATTAACCTCTGTGACAGACGGACGGACACCGGCAAGCTTTGGATACGGAACCCTCAAGTCAGATAACATCGCCCTTTTTTATTGTTTCCTTTCTGTATATTAAACAACAATTTTCCACGCGGCAGCCGCCTTGACGAAATTCTCTCTCATTAGAGTCCTAATATTCTGACATAGTGAGGCGCAAGATCGAAAAAAATATTTCAAACAATTAACTCAAAGGTTTGAGTTGTGAGTTTAGAATTTAAACACTTATGCAGTCGATGCTTCATTTGCTTGTTTATGTATCCGAATCCCTTTAATATAACAATTCAATGATGACCGAAGGCAAGCCTACATTTATTTCATATAGGAATTATACGGATACGATCGGTGTGGTTGAATTTCAGTCAAGAGATTGTTACACCATCCTTTTCGGGTTTCAATGAAAAACAAAGCCAAGGAAACTATCTAATGACAGTGATTAACACTGAGAGGATCCGCAAAATAATTCACTTTCCTGATTTATGACTTCATTAAATCGAGTGTGTGTGGCGTACGTTCATATCTTTAGGAAACCTGCTAATGTAATCACATTTACAACATAAAAGGATACACACAGCTATCATCTACGAACGACAAGTAAGTTCAAAGATACAAACAAAGTCTAGCCAGTTAAGGCTAAATTCTTAATTAGGGACTTCATTCACATTGTGAATTCGTTTTCTTTTCACCTGATGGCTAAAGCTAAATTATTCAGCAGGTTTCCTATGAAATAAACCAAAATATTTATGTAGGACATCAGGCAGGACAGGAGAATGATGACGTGCTACACGCGCTACCCACTAGCAGAGCTGCTTGGTTGGCTCCTTGCCCGGCAACATTTTCCTCGGCCAGGTCTCACTAGAATTCATATTAAAATCTGATTAATTATATTTTCCGGATAATATCGATTTCGTGACCCAATTAAAGTCAATATTTTCTCTCATTAATTTCGGTTCGCTTTCAACCTACTACTTTCCTTATTTTAAGATTCTTTATACCTACAGTTGTTTTTTTTTTGTTTTTGTTTTAATTAAGAAAAATTCGAAAGTTTAATTTATGCTTTTTTTTCATTCTTGCGCGCCGAGCAATTAAAATTTGTAACCAGGTGCGGTCCAGTAGATACTTATTTGCACACACTTTGTTTCGGCTTAATCGGGGCGAACGAAAAATACAAAAAAAAAGTCCTTTATCCTTAAGTACACTCCTGAAGTTCTATCCCTTTTGCAAAGTTTAATTTTTTTTCTACAATTTTTTGTTTTTGCATCTCGAACATGATTTCATGGGATGGGTGGTGTGGTGGTACGTTACGGTAATGCCAAGGTAAGAAAATCTACAGGAATTTCAAATTTAGGGGGCGTTAAGCAAAACGTGAACATGTATGTATGTATGTGTGTGATTGGTTGGGAAACCACAATATCAACACCCCTTTTTTTTTTGCGGACAATACCTTTGCCTCGAATGCTGCCTCCACTCTACTGGGATACACTCGTATAAAGCAAAATTTTGTGTGTTGTTGTTTTTTTCTTCGTTTTTATTCCTTTGTTTTATTTCCCTGATTATTGGATCGATAAATCATTTGTTCGGAAAAATGAAGGAACGAACCTTTCGATGGCAAAGGCAGAAAGCAACCAACAAATTGAATAGTAGAGTTCTTTAGTGTATGTGGTTCCAAATGGCACCGCAATTTGAAGAATCGAAGAATTTCGATTTCGATTCGCCTTTTGTTTCATTGGGTTTTCTTGTGGGAACTGGTATCAATCGGAAGCTAGGTTGTCAGATTTCGGTTGGCAGTTAAATGGGGAAACTGAGTCGTTGAAACAGTGCATGCATTTTGCAAATGAATTTCATTGATTTCTAAAAATGTGACCAAGGGCAACGGTTTGAATGTATAAAAGTAGTTGAATGGACTTATGTATTTAAGAATGATATGAAGATAATAAAAAAACACTTCAATGTATTTATATTTTGAGCTCACATTGAAACAGCATTCAGAGTTGATGTGAGCTTCATTTGAGGCTGCTTACTTTGCAGTGTATGATCACATCTGTAAATACAGACTAGCTGCTTTGACACTTTACAAAATCCGGTTGCGTGAAGATTCAAGCTTCCAATCTTTCTGTCCATAGTCTCCATTATAATTTTGCAATGGTCCCTGTTTTCAGAACTGGACTTACTACTGATTTCTTATATGAACCTTAAGCAACTTTAGTCAAAAAAAGTTTAATGCCCTGTCTGATTACATCTTAAATTTGTTTCTTACAATCCGGAAAAAAAATTCTTAATTCCGAAAGATTTATACAATCTAAGGAGGTTTCCACATTCAGGACAGACAACCCCCGAAGAAAGGTATTCCTTGATCTTCTCTGTGGTTAACATAAGAGCCCAGCTTGTTAATCAGCACACGCAGATTACAGAGATTAAAAGTCATTCTGCCAACACCCTTGGCTCGTTTTTTTTCGTCTCACACTGATTAATTAACTATCTCCCGCAGCTGAGATCACCGAGTCATATTGGCTAAAAAATTGTGTAATAAAACCAGTTAAATAATCCACTCCCAATTGGCGTTTAGAGGTTCAAGACAATTCGCAGCATTTTTGGCGACAACGGTTATAACGTCATTTCAATTAAGGTTGGTATTTAAACCTATTCCGGCGACGAAATTCAACTGAGTGTTTCTGTTCTTGATCACGTGATATACGCCAAGGGCAGTAGAGATTTCTCATAGATATCTTAACGTTGCGGGTGGCATTCCCCACATCCTTCAAGTGTTTTTCATTATTCAGAACCTCAAGCTGATTTTCAACCCTTATGAATATTGAACTGCCTCAAGTGACTGCATTCATTTTCTTAAGCAATCTGTCACGAAAACCCATGGCAACCAAAGTTGTTAGCCTAATTAAAGCTATTCAATTGCCAAAACAAATAACGACTGCTGCATCGAAATGAAATTGGAAAAGGGTCAAAGGCAGCATTTTTCGTGGCAACACAATGGCCCATTGAGCCCATTAAAAAGAATATACCATATCAACACTTGAACCCCAATACAAACTCAAGTTCGGTCACAAAAAGGATGCACAAAATTCAATGTTTACATTAAATGCATTCAGTTAGAGAAACACACACACAATATTTCGGTAATCGATTGATACCTATTTCGTCTTGCATTTCAATTATTTATCTTAATCAATTCTGAGGGGTCCACAAGCTCTTCAATGTCCTCGAGTCCTGTTTTATTTAATTGTGTTCGCCAATCATCAATGTTAGTTTTACGGTTAATTGCATTTAGTGCATCAAAAGGGATTTCAAGCCCTTCAACAAACAGAATAGATAAGAGCTCTAGCAACAGATCGGAGCCCAACGAACACAAAAGGACTGAGCAACTGGATTTAAGGGACAAAGATGAGTTTTTTTTTTGTTAAGTGCCTCTTTACATGTATAGTATGTAGTGAGCCGTTTTCAAAGGGATGTATGCAATGCTGACCGATGTATCCTATTGAAAAGCAGTCAGTCATCTACAGATGATGATTGTGTGTTGTTTGGTCTTGAGAGAAACCTTTAATTGTTATAAATGAAGTAAGTATCAAAACCCTTTAAGAATATTCAATTCAATGCTAACGATTACCGGAATCCCTACAAATTTGGAGAAACGAAAGTTGGTGATCAGGATTGAGTGCAGATGGAAAGACGAAACAACTTCAAAAAGCAAAGGAAAAAATACAAAATATTGACAAACATTTGAAAAGAAGGACTAAAGGCTTAGCTTTTGAATTAATGTTGGATTATGAAATTTGCTTTTGTTGGTTCGAAATTCAACAATTCAAAACGACTGCCAATATCACCGAAATAAACTCTCACCCGAGACTCGCAAAGCAAAGATTCGTTTTTCGAACCCAAAATAACACCTTATTTAGGTAGCTACGAAGAACACTATCTGTTATCGTTACGATAAAACCGCAGAATTCCAATATATTGTAGATTGAGCAATGAAGTGTCTAAGATAGCGCTCAGATTATCCTTCCTTATCCTTCTCCAATGGGAAGCCTTAAAGGAAAACACTGAAATCATCTCCACAACAGACATTTACAGAAAATTTTGTACCAAAGTTCCCATCAGAGAGGAATGGGAAAATGATGCTGTCTGTTCTAATGCTGAGCTAGCTATCTATACCGATGAATCCAAAACTGCCCTTAGCACGGGGGCTGGTGTTTTCTGTAAAAACAGGTGCATAAATGGCACCTTCCGTATAGGACGCTGTAGCAGCGTGTTGTAGGCCGAGCTAACAGCCATACAAAAGCCAAATGATCATTGGAGAAAATTAAGTCGGTAGGGTCATAACCCTCTAAGTTGACAGTCAAGGGCCCATAAAGGCTCTGAACGAGACACACAAAAAAACAAGCAGTTACGATGTGTAAACAATTACTAAACATTATATCAGCGGTCGATACGGCAAGCCTCTGTCCTTTGTTCAAAAAGTCAGACAGGACATTGCACCATAGGCACTCATGCGGAGCTACTCTGGGCAGTTATTTTCTTAATGGGCTGGACGGCCTGCGTAATACAGACTGCAGGCTCCTTCTGAGATTTATTCTTTTATCTGGAAGGTTCAACGTTTTGCGTTTGTTAGGACGGGAATTCGAAAGATGTTTTCTCTTAAATCTTGCGCTACATCTCTTGAAGAGCCAACCAACAATCAACAGGCTAATATGAAATCAAAATGACCACCGAACTCGAAGATAATCTACGATAATAAGGACTCTGTTGTATTCATAAGTTTAAGTGTCATCCTAATTGTAATAAACGTAGCCAGTTGATATTTTGATGTTAAATTTTTTTTACCGGTCAAGAAACTTTTCTGTGTTTTATTTAGATTTTATTTTATTTATTTCTCTCGCTATTAATGATGGATTTGATTCCTCCGCAAATTGGCACACAACCTGGCTTTAGTTTTTGTTACATTGGCTTTTTTTTAACCCATTAATAGAAAATAAATCTCGACCTTTTATGCTGAGATTGATGATGGATCCAGCCTCTTTCTTGATGCCAAAAATATATTTGTTTGCTTCAAATTAACACATTTCTTTTGTTCCTTTTTTGTATGAAATCAAACCCTTGGTGTATATTCATCGGACCCTTTGACTCCATGTCACAATTTTTTTGTTTTTTTCAAGTCATTCGAAATTTATGAAATCCCTCCTTTAACACATAAATCAGATGATTCAAGTGTATCGGTGTGCTGCATCCTTTCCAGCGCCGAAACTTGTTATTGTGTTTTTTTTTTTGTTCTCCTCAATCCTTATTGTAGAGCTGTTCCTTGCCGTTCTGCGAAAGGAATTCAATCCAACAACTCAACATTGGAATGGCAATCGATTTATTCGATTAAACATACAACGTACCAACGATACTGTGGCCCACTTGCTTCCATGATGGAACTCTGGCAATGTTGACGGTCTTGGTCAATTCATAGATGAACGTACGGAGCTGAGAGATAATTTTCATAGCCAACCGACAGACCTTGTGGTGATGGCGGAGCGCTTAGCAAAAGGTAACTTGACTGTTACTCCTTTTCAATGTTCAGTAGAGCCATAGTGATGCCGTACCCTACAGTACGAAGAAGGTTAGGTACATTTGCTTTGAGTATTGGAGCGTATCATTGCGTATACTTTTAGATTTCCCATGAGAACGGATTAATCCTCGTACGTAAATCTTACATGCTTGGGTCTTGGTACATAAACAACGTTCTTTCGAACATACGAGTACGAGTCCGAGTATCGTGTGGCAACTGCATGCATGCTGCTTTCGCTCTCTCAGTACTCATTCATACATGTAGTTGTATCTGGTTGCCGAGATTCAAAGATACAGATGTATATAATCAAAGTTTGTGCTGTGTTTGTCGATATGGATAATCTAGGAACAAGCTTTTTGGGATTTGCTTACCTTGCTGGCCATTCACATTCGCATTGGTTTTCTTTGCACCAAGAAGGAGATTAAGATTCAAAAAGCAGAATTCTATTGATATAGGTGCTTGTATTTTATTTTCAATATTTGACCATTTGTTACGATTATGGGATAGGTGTACATCTGGTCCATGTGGGAGGCTTTAACCGCCTGCCTTTAGAGTAGATAGGGACCATCTTTTGTGCTACGTGTGCATCTCGTTTAGTCCATATAGACGGAAACCTTTGTGGATTAACTGAGCGGGAAGATTGATTTTTCTTGATTTAAAGATAGGGTATTTTATTTCCTACGCATTTGTACTACTAAGGGAAGCTATAGAATGTGTATCTTTCGGGGGGTTTGAAGTAGAAGTAGATTTCGTGGGAAATAACTCAATTAATCACTTACTGATTTTGCCTTTTTGTAACCGCTAGATCTATGAAACGTCCTCTAAGATTAGAATAAATTGAATGTCATGGATGACTGTTCTTAGATTATAACCGCTCCAAATAAACTGCGGTGTAATATGAGCTGGTAATTTCGACGACTTTAAAAGCTGTTTAGAAAGAAGGATCTTCCGATTAAAGTTAAAACATAAAAGAAAATTCAGTATCCAAAGAAAACTTTATTCCTGGGAATAGGATCAGTTTTAAATCTCGAAATTATTCCTAGCTAAAATGGAATTCGAACATGAGTTATTGTGTGAGAGGAAGGATAGGCACAAATCATATGACACAAAATATGCAACGGGCCAAATTTTCAAGAAAGTTTTCTCTGCTCAATGCCGAAAGGATTTTACGAAGCAACGGGATAGTTTCAATAGAAATCAACAAAAACGAGGTTTAATTTTAAAGACTTTAGATGCATCCCAACTCACCTAATTTAGTCGAATACGAAACGTTTAAGAATATACATCAGTTTGAAGGATGAGCTTAAGAAAGTAAATGATTTTCATAACAATTAGTTCGCGAACCAGTTGACGCTCCTTACAAAATTTCAAAATATAATGTCTCCTGGTTTATCTTAGTTCTTTTTCTTATGTGTGCTTTTATACATTGAAAAGTTAGCCCCTCAAAAGAGAAACATTATGCTTATTTTCTTATCAGGCCACCGATCCTTGGAGTACCTGAGCTTAAGCTAAAGCTGCTTTTTATCATCCACAATCTTGGGCGTGCCAGTTGGACTAAAACTAAAATCGCTTGATCCTTGTACCCGAAATATTTGATCTTTACACATTTTTCACGAACCTGGTGCCTGATTCATTTCTTTCGTATTAGGCTTACGAATCTGGCCCATATCAATAGATAAATTTCCACATACTTGTACAGCTCGTAGAGTTCTTCCATTATAGGAATAGGACTATACTCGTGCTAGTATATTGTTTGCAATGAGAAACTTGTCTTTCAAAGGACCCAAAAATGTGGGCTGAGAGGAACTGGAAAGATTTTATGAAGTATATTTTCCTGTGATTCAATGTTGTTGGAGGAGTATTAATTTCCTAGGAAGAGTATCCATCGGGTCTCTAGAAGTTGTCACTTGTTTCCAACCAGATATAGGGATATAGAAGAACTTCTGCACTTCCTTCAATAATTTAGCAGTCGGTTAAAATGTTTTGTCGGTCGATATCTTGACGCAAGGACATTCATTTATTTTATCTTCATTGTGTTCAACATTAATTCTTCTCGTTTCTTCTTCAATTACCGTTAGAGCTTCGATGAATCACGTTGGCTGCAAGCGATGACTTCAATATCTATCAATATATTTCAACAGGCTGCACAGACTTGAAAAATATGTTTCCTTCCATGTTGACATTTATTCATCGTAATAGCTGTTGAAGTATACGATAGAAGCAATCACACATCAGCACATTTCCTTTCCGGAATTCGGAGAAAGTTTGGAAGAGTTTGGAGGTACTTGGCATAAACTGCATTGCAATTGATACACGATGCTTTTTCGAGCGTTGTTCAACATAGCTGAAGGACATAACACGGTAGATACTAAGGATATATGGAGCTGATATTCCAATCAACGTGCATGTTTTTTTTCCTTCCTTATTCGCGGCAGAATATCTCTTAATTACGATGTCGATATTTATTGGAAATACGAAATCCGTGGTTTTATTGGAGGAATGTCTGCTTATAAAACTGCGGCGCCAAAAAAAAAACTGTCCACCGATTCGATTTCTTCGATCATGCTGCTTTAGGAATCCATTAAAGCTTTCAGTCATCTTTACCAAGCTCGACATTTTATCGATTTAAGGACGAATTTAATATGTTGACTTCAATGGTAATTTTTTGGGTAAATTCAGGTGCTTTCAAATTGTGGAAACCTTGGCTTCAAAAATACTAAATAGTTCTAGTGGGAGATAATGAAAGGCGATCCAATATCACATGCCTTATTATTCTCAGTAGATATCCACTTTGATTTCTATCTTTTTCCATATGTCCGTCTATTTTCGAAAAAGACGATTAGATTAGCATAAGAAGGCCCTATTACGAAATATGGAAAACGGATCCGACTGCCCATGAGACTTGAAACATTTCAACAGCTTCTACGAAGTCGCCACTATGAAGAATGAAATGAGGAGCAATGATTCAGATTCTTTAACTTCTCCTTTGAAGCTTTTGGAAAATAATTAAGAATAGCAACAAGATCAATCGAAAAATATTCGGTCATTTTATTCAGCTGAAAGGAAGTAAAGTTAAATTTTCATTTTCACGCTTCACATGCTCATATCCTTCTGTCCTTTCACCCTTCGTCCATACATGATCAAACAAGAGGCGGGCGGGCGTTCTCAGGTCGTCACTTCGCGCTTCCAGGCATTAATGAGTAAACCAATTTCTCAAGTTGTCACACAATTTTCTGGCAGTTTTTTTTTGTTTTTTTTTTTTGGCTGGTTGCCGGCATCCATTTGGAATTCGCAGGCCGAATCATCATCAATTAAACGGCACAGTCCATTCAACCGTTTACAACGAATGCGACGAAAGTTTCTGTGCTGAAGCGAGCGCATCCCATAGATGGTGAAGCTAATTTCCTTGATTTGTGGCCGGGGAATGATAATCATCAGCACATGTGGCGGCGATGGTGTAGGCACCGACGACGCTTACGACGACAACGTTTGGTGTTTTATTTTAGAAAATTTTTATTTTGTATTGTCGTCGCCCCGAATTTAAATTGCGCACACAAGTACCCGGCGAATTTATCTTTAAAGTACTACTCGTACATGAACGAACGCCTTTTAATGTGCAATCGGGTGTGTCATGTACTCCTTTTGATCTGCGGAATGGAGGAAGTGCTCGAGACTCAAAGGAAGATCGTGTCAGAATTATTTATATGCTTTTGCGTTTGAAACGAAAGCTAAAGAGTATTGCTGCAGATGTTCAGATATAAAAAGGGGTTGCTGGAAATGCATGTCGGGATATGGTGGCAATGTGCACTCTTTATTACGTTTTGTATCTGGAATTAATTCTCTCGGATAGTATTGGCGATATGAAGGACAAGAAATAAGTTCAATGTTTGTAAAATAACGATTTGGGGCTAATTGCAGATAAATTGGAATAATTTGCTTCGAATGAGTACAGATGTTCTCGAACAATGGAATGAGTAAAGCCGACTAATTGAGACTTGGAATGGAAATTTGAAGAAATGTGACTCAAGAAGTGGGCCTGCTGACAATGCGAGATGCCAGAATATGGTATTCACCAGACATGTCGAAAATGAATTGCTTAATTAGATTGTTCTTCGTTGAACTTTAACAACCTTGCGTACACCAGCTGCAGTTGGTTCATTATTTTCAGCTAATTTTTTTTTTTTGAAATTCGGACTGTTTCGACAAAACTGTATTCACAACTTACAAGATCAGAACTTGAATTTCAAAACGAAAAAAAAAAAATTGTCTATTTAGTCCCGAAAATCACGGATATGGACGAGTCTAGGTCCAGAAATTGAAAGCTTAATTTATACAAAGAAATGAAAAAACTATAAGCTATAAAATGTACGCGTAATCGTTCGTTGAAGAAAGCAGAAGTCAAGCCGTTAAAGTGATTGTTTTCCTGCGAAAAGGTTTCTAAGTCAATAAGAAAGCTTAATAATAGCAAAGCTTTATAACTTAACAGGCTGAAATGTGTAAACTTGATGGATCCTTCAACCTGATTCTTGAACAAATATATGGATTTTCCAAGTCTATCTTGCTGTTAGGATATGCAGGCGATGTTCACATTTTCGCTCGATCACGGCGATTGAAAAAGTGACGAGATATGTTTGTCTTCAAATTGATCAGGATAAAAAAAAGGAGCAATACATGGGCTGAAAAAAAGATGCCCACATGCCAAATACCGTGGAAAGATTTGGCAAAGGCCAATGTAGCTCCAACTTAAAGTATCTTCGGTTCCCAGCTACACGCTTCACGATGCGTTTCATGGATCACGCGATAGCGGATGCCAGAATTCGAGTTAAGCGCAGGCTAAGATACCCCCAAGATCGATGGTCAGCAATTGAGTAAGCATATAAACAAAGCCTTCACATGGTTATGTACTGTGTGCGAAAATTTGCTTTCTCAATCAATTTGTTTTTTGACTTAGTAGGGGGCTATTGAAATTTGTTTGCAAAAGAAGGTCTCTGTAATAATATTCACCAAGGTTCCATTTTCCCGCTGTTTCAATCATTATTTTGATGGAAACAACTGACATTCTGACAATAGAATTCTCTTGAGCTGTTTGATATTGTTTTGTAGGTACTTTTGGTTTAAAACGAAAAATTCCGTGTTCATTGAATCACAGCAGCAAATTTCCAACCCCCTTTCAGTAAAAGGGTTGAACAACACGAAAGATGTAGGTTTTCTTAAAGATTGCCTACAGGCATCCAAACCTCGTATATAATTATTATGGTTTCTTTCCATGCAACTTATTTTACATGCAAATAATGTTTGAATTTAAACTCATTTCGTATTGTTGTTATTGCTTTGTAAATGTTGGGTGCACCACATGGCCGCCGTTGGTATAGTTTATATAATTTCTTTGATTCCCTTGTGTTCCCGCTACCAAGTTGCAGGCACAAAATAAATGTGATGGAAAATTCACAGCAAAATGAGTACATAATTCACATTCCAGACTTTGGCAGTGTTCCAGAAAAAACCTACTAGCCGCCGCCGCGCTGTAGTAAACAAGTTTTCTTCGTGTGGTATGCAGCCTGGTAACCCCACCCGTTCAGAATGTGCAAACAGCACAACAATTGACCCAAACCCAAAAGAAAAACAAAAACCAAAAAACGGCGGCTTAAGGTCACCACCCAATAATCGTATAGTCAGCAGCTCTTCGGCTTCTTTCAGGCTTGAGCCGATAGCCGAAAGCTTCCTTCGGTGTTTGCCAAAGTGGATGAATATTTCTTTCAATGAACTTTGTCCATTTCAGGGACAGCGTACCGCAAATGGAAAAAAAAAAGAAAAACAGACAAAAAAAAAATCAGCCGACGACGAGGTTTCCTTCCTCTCAAAAGGAGAGAGTCCTTCTCAAAACTTTATTTTTGCTGCGTTTTTTTTTCTTTACTGTTGATTTCCATTTCCAGCAGCAGGAGTAGAAGCAGGAGCAAGCACAGTTCATGAAGAAATGAAGAACACTTATTCGAATTCTGCTCGACCCGTTGATGGGTGTTAAGGGGTTGGCAGCGATATATTGAAGAGGAGTTGTATACACTTTGCTTAGTGGTGCATGTGAAACCTTAGAATGTGCTAAATGAAGAAATGACTTATGGCTGCGAGACGAAGAGAGTATCGAGTGTCCTCGTCAGCGCGAACCTTTTGAGCTGGTAGCTGGTTAGGCGTTGGGTTGGTTACTTGTGCACCAAGTGATTGAGCAAGGGTGGCTGACTGGTAAAGTATTAATGACGCTTGACTATACATCACCTTTGGGTGTGTTTTTCAAAGTCGTGGCTATATATTGGCATTCGCTTTTGGATATCATCTTAGGCAGAGAATAACTGTTGGAATGATGGTGGAGCACTTTCTCGCAAGGAATGTGACTCAGACGAAGGCTCAGCAGGCAGGAATCATCAAAGCAATGGGGGTTCTATTTTTCAAGGTGGGCGGACATTTTAAAGCTGATGCTTTTTTTTTCACTCAAAGTGAAACGGCGCGGCGGCGATGAAAACCAATAACCGGTGGAAGTGGAACATAAAACCAGCAATTGAGCTGACATTCTGCTGTTACTAAATGAAAATGGAAGTTGGAAGAATTTTGCTGGAATTTTTTCATTTAATCATCATATAGAAGAATTTACTTTGTTGATTAATAATGTTTCCGTCTATGTCGATAAAGGAGCAGCTCGCAGTCATTTTGAGAACTTGAAGAATTTGAATTTACAAAACTTATGAGTGATATGTTAAGGTGGGCAAAATGGTGTTGCCAAAATAATTTTATTAAGCGGCAAGCATGCATATAAAACAGTGTCATAGTCATTTTAGACGTCATGGGTTTCAAGCTGACATTTTATATTCTAAGGAGTTTGGGTCATTACAAAACACTTCTATAGTGGTACCTTAAAGTGGCCTTAAAATAATAAACTTCCTAGTTAAATAGAAGGAAGAATTTCAGGTTTTCGGATAAAACTGGTCTGATTTCAAAAACTTGATGTTTTAGTTTTTATTTTCATATATCTGCATTGTTAATATTAAGACTACGAACAAGTTAAATAGCATTTTTACAAAAACATAGTAAGGTCAAATGTGGCCATAAATAGGTCTATGAACAAGTCCATGATTTTCAGCCCAGTTTTTTCATAAACCTGACTTTGGGCTCAAATGAAATTGCTGTTTTTACCGAAATGCTATTAAACTTGTTTTAAGACGAAAAATACAAATATTACCTTTTTAAAAAGGTGTAGATTTTTCCGGCAATTTGTGGTAGAAAATGTCACCGCAAGTAACCGTTAACTCGACTCGGATCTCACATGGGAACTTTCATCACTGAGAGTTTGCCCACAATATATACTTTTTTAGACGCAATGCTTCAAAAAAAAACAACACAAAAGTCACCAGTACAATAATAAAACGAGTAGAAAAACGCTACTGTTAAAACATTTCTCTCCAACTTGAAGTGTATTTCACCCCAATATGTCACAAAGAGTCTCATTTCAGTTCTTTTGTACGCATCCAAAGCAACCACAATAAAGTCACGTGTCCCCCTCGTCTCCCATCCAGTGAGCACTATCAACAGCCAACAATTAACTCAAGTGTCACTTGGAACTCCATTAAGCACACTCTAAACATTATTGTTCAATTTTGACAATAATTACCACCCACTGAGCGTCAAGTGTATCGTCAAAAGTGACATTTACGATTTAGACTGACAAGTAATCCCCGGCTGGGAAGGTAGCCCGTCCCCCCCTCAATCCTGGCAATTATCAATTAAATTTTTCAAAGACTTTCACATCGTTTTCGAGATTTCCTTTTCGGATTTCGAAACTTTTTTCACAAAACGGCACACAACAACGCATCATTAATTCTTTTCTACTCGTACTGTCAAACAACCAGGATATTCTGTATCAATTTTGAATTTGGTTTCTGTGTCGCTGTGATGGTACGTTTGTTGAATGCGAAGAAGTCTTGTCCTTTCGATGGTCCTTAGGCTGCAAGCTCCTCGTCTCTAGCTGTAGCATTGAAATATTAAGGACGTTCTTTTTTTTACTGTTCTTTATGTCTTGCTTGAGATTCGTATCACGTGCGGGCAGTTATTGAATACAGCTCATCGTAGCGTCTTCGTTCGATACACTTTCGTCCCATTTTCGCTTCATTTTAATTTTAAACGTTCTTTTTTTTTGTATCTCAAATCAATAAAGCTTAAACTCTGTCCGTTAGAGGGGGGTTGCTGCTTGCAAATTGTTTCTTTTAATGCTTGCAATTATTTTAGGTTATCGAAGGTACAATGTAAGGTGCAGAGCTGGAGTTTGGAGATGTGATGCAGGTAGACCGCATTTTGGAGTCGGAGGATTTAGGAGAGCCAGAGCTTTTTCGAGGATTCATAAATTTATATTAGAATTAATCTTTTAAAGAACACAAACAATTTTTTTTTCTTACAGCTTTTCCAAGACCAAATGAAATACGCGGAATTTGGAAATAGAGGTAATATAAAAGTGAAAGACTCTGACCGCAACTTGGATTTTTCTACAACTTAACTTGTCCATGGCGGCACTAAAGTCTTTTAATGTCCTCTTGGGGAAGAATCTTGTCCGGTCTAATTTTCTAGCCAGTAAAAGTCATCTTCAGAACATGACATTCAACATAGGAATTAGTTTGGGTTTATTAATTAAATAAACAAGAAAAGAGAAGCGATTGTTTTTGAACTAAAAATTTTTGTCTAAAATTTGGAAAGCAGTAGTTGGAAAATATATTATTATTCTTCAGTCTTTTATTAAATTAAATAAAATTGTGTTCAGTCCAACTTATTTTGAATATTTGTGTAAAAATGTTGCTTGAGCTTGAGCACCGAACGACTAACTAAAATGAACTAAGTTTGGCGGGTCAGCTTTGCTTAGTCCAAGCACAGGCACACTACTTTATTTTGATCACACAACAGGCCTATCTTCACCAATAAATACAATCTAGAAGGACGAGATAAGCTTCGTCCTATCACTTTGTCCTGACGAGATGTAAAAGAACGTTTGTCCTCAAATTCCAAGGAGGCAACTTCGACTCGGTACACTAGTTATTTGCATCAAGGATTCGAATGAGTTTTTTTCTGACTTCAAAAAACTCGTCTTGCGGACCTGGTCCAGCCTGGTTCAGTCACCATTTGCCGTTGGGGTCCAATTAAATGCAAAATTTTAAGGTAGTCGTTATCCCTTAAGTGTGAGCAAATTACAAAAAAAAGAATCGAAGAAGCATTAAATTTACACTCGGTCCCTATGAGAGACTAATCCTTGAATTTTGTCTTCGTATCGGAAAGAAGAATGTTTAATGAAGAGACACATTGGCTGTACAAGAATTCGGATCTAGGTAGAGGATTTTGGGTAGCACAAAAAGGAAACTCAATGAACTATTATACTACAAGCCATTTTACAGGTTTTCGAAAACTAAACTTGTACTTGTATCTGATAAAACAAACGCTGAAAGTCATGGTTGTTTGCGAGTCAATGATTTTCTGATTCCTTTTGCACATATTTCCCTGAGAATATAAACTGTCAATGAAATTTTATCTGACAACTCTATTTAAACCGATTTATGTGTAACTTTTTGGAGCAATGAATAACCCGGCCATCAGCGCTCATTCCACTTTCAAGTATAAACAACAAAAACAACAGCAACATGAATTATGTAGCATCATACTTAATTTCATCTCAGTTTGTTATCTGCCATGCAGAGTCCCTAGTTCTTAGCATTCCCAAACATAAATCACCAAATTTAAGTCCTTGTTTCACTTAAACACCTGATGCAACAACATTCTCGTTAGCATTTGCGTGCTGGGTCGGAGTGCGACAACACACCGACCAGAACATTGGGTGAGCAATAAACTTTCGGCTAATCCTAAGCAAGTTGAGGTGTCCCGCCTGTGGAGGTACCGGGTAAAGCTCTGCCCGATTATGTTGCCTTGGAAAATGTGTGATAAACGCAAATTTGAATTTGTTTTCATCTTGTGTGCGGTTCTTTGTTTACATACAGCCAATGCCGGAGGGTGTACTAATATTGCTCTGGCACTTGTAATATAGCCAAAAGTATTTGAACGACCAATGGCCGACGACTTGGTTTTCGAGGAGGATTTGCTTCGGTAGGATTGTCGAAATTTACTTGGCAGATGATGTTTATTGCAATTGCCAGAAATCCCTACACTGTCCAGTTAGTTTTATTTAACCTCTAATTAGATCTAAGAGGATAATTGCTAGCTAGTTGGATTAACGTCCCTAGTAAAAAAAATGAGTTTAAATTTTTTCATTGGTCGCATTGAATTTTTCCTGCTTGGATGAGGAAGTTTTGAAACTTTTCCTCCTTAAATGTGAAGGCATAACAACGACAAAAGAGCGTTTTTTTTCAAACATGAATGCACTTTGTACTAAAGTTTTCTTGTGAAATAAAAAATGCGAATTTGGAGTGAATGTAAAAAGATTAAAATAAATATTTGGACATCACCCGTGAAATCGAAAGCAAACGCATAAAAGCCTTGACAATGATACTACGGAAAAGTTGCCACACAAAGTTTCGTTTCAAGAAAAAGGACAGGCGCTACATTTTTATGAAATGTCTTCAACCTGAATAAATAGACACGTCTCGTTAAAGGGGTTGATTATCTTGAGGATAGCGATCCGCCAAAGGTCAACAATGGCTATATAAGCAGTGCCTTAGGCACCACGCCATCGGCATTGGTAGACAGGTTCCTACATCTTCTGCAATTTAATCTACAGAAAAGATATTATGCGGGAAGCAGTGCAAGATATGTAATGTCGCGTTTCTGAGTAACGAAAGAAGAAAGGCAGACGTTCCATTAAACAGACAAGAAAGCAATCGGAGATCTAACATCCAAGGACATCTAGTGTTAAAAGCCATTCGGCTGCACTAAGTTTCAAAAGAACGAATGATCTAAAAAAAAAAAAATTTAAACGGAAGCAACTCAAATTATATGTGGACCCTGCAGATGGACAAATATTGCAACGGCCTTGGAGTCATGAAGGATGATGATAAAATGTTTGATACGAGAGCACTGCTATAAGCCGTTTTTGTAAATATTTCTTTTTGCGAAGGAAGGTTCGATCAAAGAATTATTTTAACATTTTGCAAAGAAATTGGATGTTTAATGGTGAGCGTTGTTTATTTGTGTTCCCTAACAGGAAGTGCCTTAAGTAGTCTTAATTCAAAACCCTGTCCAATCTTACTTAAACTAACCTCGCGATAAAATATTGGTCAAAGAGATAGAGTTGTATTCCGCCAGAAATGAGCCACAGCATTGCTCTCTTCAACCCCATGTTATTCCTTGAAATATTTCCAAATCCTGTGTGATGATCTCTTCACTGTTTATTTTTCTACCCCCTAGAAAGGTACATTTTAAAATTGTATTTTGTTTATCTCCTGCCCACATACTATCAATTTATAAGAACCCCAAACGCCCACTTCTAAGAAAAAGATGCATCCTGTAATCAATCCCGCCCTTTCTAGCACTTCAACTGGTGTGACCAATTTGGTTCGAGGGCTGTCTAAGACCTCGGGGGAAGCTCATTGAAAATTGAACAAATAAACGATATACACCGACCATCAAAGATGGTTTCTTTGAGGAGCACTCTCACCAGCATTGTCCTGATTTGTTCGAAATTTGTTTTTCTTTTCCTTCTTCTCTTATTTTTTTTTTCGTTGTCTCATGTTTATTTTGGGCGAATGGGTAGTTGTCGTATGTTGGTATTATCCAGGACAAAAGTGCCTCATATGTTTGTGATTATAATTCGATTACACTGCTGGCAGGCATTTACCGTGTCCTTTTCCAATTACCTTGTGTTTACTTTTCTAAACTCCCAGAGGAGAAATATCGAATTAAATTCCAAAGATAAAGATTGTCGTCGGAATCATCTCGACATCATTGTCGTCATTGTCCTTGGTCTCCTCTGTAGTTCTGTCGACACAAATCTCGACAGAAGCCCAACTTCCACGGAAACTGTTAAGAAGTGTAAGAAGTGGTTTTTAGCAGCTCGTTCCTCTACATCTTTTTTATGCTCATTTTATTTTATCGTTGTTCCATGTTATTTGATACTGTAGTGCTGTCTGTATTTATTTATAAGGAAATATCGTTTAATTACTGTTGCCCTCCTCCTTGTTGAGTTAGTTTTGAAAACAGATGTAAGCAACCCTATGCGACGTTAAATGGCGGCAATTTAAGCTGCTTAGTTAAATTAAATGAAGTTGACATGCTAGCGCGACTATATCGAAGCCATGAATATATTTATTTATGCCTAAGCTTGAGTAAGCACGCTGAGTGTACAAATGTAGGTTTGTTTTACCAGCTAGACAAGACTGTAGTAAAATTCATTAAAATTTCATGTCTTAATGTTTTAAATTTGGATGACTTTCTTTATTCCTTGTTTGGAGGAAGCTCGTAATTAAAAAGAAATTTCCATTGGTATCATATTGATTCCACATTAGTAACACACTGAAACCAAAAAGTTTTGAAGCACTTGCAGCTTTTTATTAAACATATTTGAGCTTTCTTTTTTTATTTCGTTAAGTTTAACGTAACAAGCTCGAATAGTAAATAATTAATTAACCTTGATTTATTTATTTTTCTGGAACACTTGTTCAATCTGATAAAATTGATCTGGGGTGCTGGAGTATCGAAGGGAAGACAGGCCATCTGCTGAATCAACAAACTTAAGAGAATATTGTTTTTCGTTTCATTTTTTAACACCTCTTGGCAGCAAATTTTGTGATTTTTTAAGGAAAAACATTTTTTTTTAAATTTTGAATTTGTTATTTTGTTCCTCAAAAATCATTTATGTACCTTAGCAACTAAAATCAAACATTTAATTAAACGATGGGATCTAAAATTCACTAGAACAACGATGAAAATATCGCGATCGAAAATATTCGTAGAGCTCGGTTAGCTTTTGGTGAAAATTGAGTGAATGAAACGCATATATTTAAAGATATTAGTTTTAAGTTATTTCCAGCTCGTATTCGTCTGCAGAAGTCCTTGACCTTTATGCTTGTAAGGTTAAGTTGGTACAAAATCGAAGTCAGCAAACCCTGCAAAACGACACACTTTCGTGGTCAAGTGATTTATCGAAAGGGAAACTTATACAATTGGACTTTGATATCATGAAACTTTTTCCTTAAAGGTTATGTTAAAAATAAAGTACCACCGATTCTCCGCAAACGATTCACGCACTAGAAGCAAATATCAAAGCTATTATTCCTAAACACAGCTGCAAAGAATTTGGTCAAAAGAATGCCTTTTTTGAGCACCGAACCAAGGCAGACATTTGACAGATTTTTTATTCTTTTGTTACTTTACCTCGAATATTCATCAAATGACATTTACTTGTACGCACAACTGTTCAGCTTAATTATCGCCTTCGAAAGGGTTAGAAAAATCGTAAATAATTAACAGGCAATAAAACCTGTAGAATGCGCGGTAGCATAGCTGATATAAATGTTTTTTTTTTATTTTACCAAAAAAAAACCGAACAGAAAACTCTCCTCGGTTGCGGTTGTAGTGGCAGCTTAATTAAACAAACAGTATCCATAGAATCCTTCGATTCATGTTCTACGTCGTCAACGGCGTCGTGTCGTTGTTCCATGCTTGTAACCATAATACGCTTTTAATACCATCGATTAAAATCAGTTTCTGGTTTCCCATTAAACCTGAGTGCATAACTTAAAATCTCATTAGCAATTTGGAGCAATATATCCCTTTTATAAGTAGACGCGATGAGACGACACAACCACCACACCACACCACACAGAGAACAGAGCCCCACTGTTTCTCACGGATTTCTCAAAACGAAAAAAAAAATGATAGGGAGAGAGCAAAAATAAAGTGAAACCCAAATTGACGACGAAACCATAGACGGCGTATGTTTTCCCATTCATTTCCTGTCTAGATGGGATACACCACACAGACGCAACCGCCATTAATCACCACCCAAATGAGTTTCCATTTCCTACCTTGTCAGGGGCACTCTCTCTCTATCTCACTCCCAAAAATCCGCATCCCTCATACACACACTCTGAGACTGAATCCACTAAAAACTTGAAAGACGATACTTGTACTCGTAAGAACAACCAGTTTTTCCATGGCGTCGAAATTCGAAGATTACACCCAAAGCTGACATTTGACATGCATTTCATTTGTATCCCGAAGGATACGAGCACGAGCGTGTGTGTATGTGTGTGTGTGTGCGTGGCAAGTCAACCGGAGTGACACAAAGTGTCATTTTTTAATTTAAACCTGAAGAATGTGACTAAGCCTTATTGGAGTAATAGATTTTGGGGAAAGGACCAAAAAACACACGTCTGCATCAACTACCCGACACAAGGCCTATAAATTCTGCGCCAAGCCGAGGAGCCGAGTATGCAAACGAAATTTTCCGTTCTTACGTATTTGCCACACGTGCTTGACCCATAAAACAATAAATGACAGGCAGCATGTACAAAGTACCATTGCGTGTCTTCCCGAAATTAAAGTTGTTATCCCTTTTGTCTTGCCCTCGTGTCCTTCGTTCGTGCATATTCATACAGTGGAGTGGAAAATTTATTTCCAGGTACGAAAATACACAAAAATACTCCGTAGAAGACGACCGACTGACGACGACAAAGACGACAGTATTCCGCACGCGACATTTTCGAATTCAGGAATCAATTTTACCAGCATGTCCTGTATTCGGTGGATTTTGTGGGAAAAGACATCTCACGCGATGTGTACCACAACCAAGACGACTTGTCATGAAGATTTGGATGGATGTTACTCGTACTTTTTTTTTTTTTGTATAAACGATTTTTCAATAAAGAAACCCGAAAACAATAAAAAGAAAAGGAAAACAAATAGATCGAGTGGCGTATTATCGTTTATAATCCTTTTGCTGGGACAAGACTATTTGTATGCAGCTAGCAATTGTTACCATGGAATCTCATGCGAACAATAGCAGAGCCATTGTCTGTTATACAATGGAAAACCATTGACGAAATTTACGAGAGAGAAAACTTTGTGAAAATTCGCCCTTACTTACTTGGGTGCTATCGCCATGCTATTTCTTTGGGTCCTCCTCAACCTCCCTCCTTTTACAACAGTTTTGACAATAGTGGATTGGTTCAATCACCCTTAAGAAAATGAGTGGAAAACACGCACTCCAGTAGCTCTAACAATCCCTATTCAAAGGGTAAATCTGGCATCTTGAAGGGTTGCTTTGGGGGGTTTAAAAAAAAAACCGCCACCATAACCTTCCGTAAGGTCAGAATGAAAAAAACAAAATCCTACACGCCAACTCGTTCGTTTATCCCTGTTAATCTATCGCAGTTGAATTGTGAGATCAGAGAGGGACCCACAACATGAAACACCACAAGGAAGAAACAAGGATTCCTTTCCATCCTTAACATCTCACTGCTTTGCTTGATGATAGTTATTACTCGAAGTGTGCGATTGAATTGCGTGTTCCTTTTCGTATCTTCTACGCATTCATTTTTATTTCCACCAGTCTATACGATTCGGATTACAAAATGCTAATGAAATCACGTTCACGTCACGGGGGCGGCAAGAGAAAAGCCTTCGAATGAGGTCACTAAATGGAGAATAAATCGGTTGGTCTGGCTCTTTGTGGGTGGTAGCAAAAGTTGTTAGCTATTTGTTCCTCATCTGGTGTATGGGCCATTAAGTTGGATGATAAGAAGACATAACTGTCGGAGAGTGTGAGCCATAAACTCATATTGGCGATAACAGCAGTTAAAAGAGCGGCCGTGCGTGTCAGAAGTGGACGATAAATTTTAACGTCGCGAATATGATAAATATGTTTTGAGAGGTGAGCATGCAGATGGGCGCTTTGTCAAATTGAAATGTTTTCAAAAAAAAAAACTTTAATAAATTTCGGCAACCAATTGTTTTATAAATAAGCATGTCATCGAAAAATAAGTCAATCGCATAACATGCGAGATGATCGACTTCAATTTTCGTCTTGTTATCATTTTGATTACGAGTGCGTGCAGACCCGAGCGGCACAGAAACTTGCTGGAAAGTTTTGTCTGTTTTTTCCTGGAATTTAAAATGGAGCCTCCAGTTATCAGGCGAAGGGATGAGCAACTCAGACCTGGACCCAGAAAGAATCTGTCACTATCGGAAAATACAATAGTGCTGATTTACCAAACCGATAGTATGCCAAGAAACGCATTTTCTCGAATTAAAAGCCAATAAGCTTTTGGCGCAAGCGGGTGTGAGCTTCTTCTCCTCCATTTTCGAATTAAAAGCCAATTAACTTTTGACGCGAGCAGGTGTGAGCTTCTTCTCCTACATTTTCCGTTCCGTTTTGAAAGTTTGAATACCTCAAAAAACAATTAATGGTGTGGGAAAAGGGTGGTGCCATTGCAATACTCGGAAAAGCGGGTTAGACTGTCAAAACTGCCATAATGGGAGGGAGAGCACCAAGAATCCTTTGATAGTATGCTTAGATGTTCCAATTCTAATGTGAAGGTGGCTCAACAATTTTGTTAACATTAGAAAATTGGGCAATTCAGCGACACGTATGACCTCTTTAAACACTTAAACGGTGAAACGAAGGTAATTTTAAAATTTACATCTCTCAGCGCAGAACTGCACTCTAGAAATTCTCTTGAGAAAGGCTTAACATTTCACCATGAGAGTCCAAGTTCGAGTATATTTCCATCTGAACGGACGTTTTTCGAGCTCAGAAATTGCACGTCTCATTTATGGTGAGGCGTTAAATCGACTCAAAGATGATTCGGGCCACGGAGAGCGAAACAGATAAATAATCTATGAGTTTCTACACTCGCAAGTCCATAAGTACGGACTGAACGACATCTGCTTCGAGCGACAATGAATATTTTGAAGGGTGTATTCAGGGGTCGCCAAATGTATCGTTTTAGCAATTTGTACTTAATTGCAGACCTGACCAATAATTCTGTGATCTCTCCAGAAGAATACCGAACAATAGTGCGATTAGAGGTCGCCGGAAACTATTGAAAATATCATAAAAACGGACAAATTTGCCATCGGAAATATCGGTGTCTATTTGGCCGATATCATTGCCGTCTGCCAAAAGGAATGTAAAAATAAATCGATAAAATTTGTCATTTCAAAGGCATAGCAAGTCGACAGTGTGTGAATGTTCTGACCCTTCCTGTGATTTTTCTGGCAAATAGTGCAGCAAATTCAAAAACATCTTGCAGAGAAGAAGTAACGGACAAAGAGGAGTTGGAAAACGTTCATATTTTAAGTTGTTGAAGACAATCAATGAAACAAAGCGATTCTTTCTCTTTTACAGTAAATCAGCAAATCATGTGGGGAAACCTTTAAAACATTCTTAAATATTTACAGTGCGATAGAAGACAAATTTTCCCCTATTTGCATGGACGGAAAAAGATGAAAGCTGGAAATGGAATAATGCCCATTTCTCTGCCAGTAAGGAGTGGAGTCACGTCTTATTAACTTTATGACAATAAAATCTGGCTCTTGAAGCGCTCAGCCAATACAGACGAAAGCGAATTATATGTTTTAAGCTGACCTCTCTATTTAGTTCATGAGCTTCATCTGAAATATGCTGAAATATCGTCTGCATGGTTTGCACCTAAATCTTCGAAAACCGAACGTGTTAGTTATCAACAAACGTATTTAACTACGGTTGTATTTTTTTCAGTTCAGTTTACCGATGGCATTGTTGACTAACTTTGGAGTAATTAACATTGACGTAGACTACTCCATGACAGAATTTAAAAAAAAAAAACTTAGAAGATAGTGAGGGTTAAGAATCCGAACAGCAAAAATTGTTGCCTCATCCTGGTGATTTGCAATAGCAAATGCTATACCAAACAAAGTACTTGCTCAACAGCAAGATAACGTTTTTGAGATACTGTGCATTAAACATAATTTTTAATCGATATTTTGCCTTTACATAAAATTGGAATCTTTAAAAAAAAGTATATTCGAAAAAAAACATAACTCAGACCGCGGATTGAGAAACGTTTATATTTATTGATACACTTATCTATCTGTTTCACACTTCAATTCGGTTTCCTTATTTTATTATATAAGCTTTATGAGGGAACTATCTGGAAATCATCGCAGTCATGGAATGATTCGCCAACTCACTTCCCATAATTGGGCAAAAGATGGAAATCATCCGGAAATGAATTAGCCATTACGCAACACATTTCGTGTAACATATCTACTTCTTGAATAACATTTGAAAATACCCAAAAATATCCAAATCTACTTAACCCTATTCATAGCCTTCATATTCGGTTACCTAGATACACTCCAAGAGATAGATCAACGTTTGGGGTTTTCCCACACCACGCCTGCCAATCTCCTTCGGTTCTTCTTCGCTCTTTGTAAGGACTTTTAAATATAACCCATCTGACAGGTTAAGAGCACTTTACTCCGTTAAAATTAAATACCGATACAAAATAACGAAAGAAAGAACACAAAAAAAGGGACCAGGATTTCGAGTGGACACAATTTCATTGATGAAAGCATTCGTCCAAACTAAAAAAACTCTACTAGAGGATTCAAGACCGAAGACTGAAAAGAGTATAAAATTATTCTTTCAGTCGTAAAAGAGATACACGAGAAGAACAAAAAAAACAATCCTGATTGACTTGACATCGTGTAACTCGTCGAATCAAACGTCAACCGACCATTGCCGTTGAAAAAGTAAAAACCAAAATCAATATTCGGACAAAATAAAAGAAAAGGTACTAAAAGAAAAAGATACAAAATACATACACAAGATTTATCTGCTAAGAACCTATTACAGCGATCGTTATCCTACGCGGATTATAGTTCCCTTTTTTTTGTGTCTTGTGCCACAAACCTTGGGGCAGACGTCATCCCTCTTCAATTCCAAATGAATTTCCAATATCTTCATTTACGTTAACCGACAGCTAAATGACGGGCTTCGGATGTACCTTTCACTAATGGATATCGATGAAGTGAGGCGGCTATGACAAGCATCTTACACCCACCTAGCTTACCTTGCTGCCGACCGCGCGTGAATCAAATAAACGTTACGTTAAGTAAGGCAGGTTCTAGGAATTTTCTTCCTTTTTTTTTCGTTCCGTGGTTTGACGCTGTCAGATGCGGACAATTTTTGCCCCTCCCCCTAATGCGAGTAGATACTATTTTAAGGCTTTGATTTTTTCTTCTTCGTTGGATTGACGGACGCTGGGGAGAAGAAAAAAACAGGAAAATTTGCTGGACGAATGAACAATCCTCTATGCAATCTTCTAATATAAGTTGGAAGACATTTGTCAAGGAGCACGAAACGGGTTTCGAGTTTGAATGAAAGTAAGGACCAAAGTGCTCAAGAACACTTGGCAGTTTTCACGAATTATGTTTTTGACAGGGACTCATATTTTGTCCATTGATGAAAACCAAGTGTGCGTTGCCTTCGAAAAGATTACCAAAGAGAAATAAAAATAAGCTGATTAAAAAAAAAACACAATTTAGACAAATCACAAGACCCGCAAAACAATAACAGAGAGACATCTAGAACTCTTTAAAAATGTACCAAGGTGACCACAAATTTAAAAAGAAACACAGTTCTCCACGGAGTTCCAAATTATTTTTGGAACACTGGAAAAACAGAAGGTTCTTTATACCATTGGGAACTCAAGTCTGGTATGCTGGTGAATCCAGTTCGACAGTCGTGCGTCTAGTGTTTGAACCCATGAAGCCAATTTTCAAAACCCATGGTACTGGGGACTGTCATATGTATGTGCTCATGAAGGCTATAAAGTCGGACCAATCGTACCTTGCACTATATTCATAGTCTGTGAATGCCAAGGGGCCTCGACTCCTATAATATGAGATCAAAGCTCATTTGGTAAAAAAAAAAATAATTTTTGCAATTAGGAAATTTAAAGCAACGAAGGAGCATCCCCTATCCGCAGTCATTGGTGCAAAATATTCCAATATATTTTATATTTATAGAATGTAAAGTAAGGAAATTCCACTCAAAAATGTCCGACACCAAATTTAAAGCTACTGCAAAAGTGCATGCAAAGATGCGACACTTGGATGAGGCCATTACGTGTATTACAGGTGCTCACATCAAGAATGAAGAGAGCGTTAAGATATGCCCTCTTTTATTCTAATTTGAAACAAAAATAAGTTCCGGCAAGACATTGGCAACGACAAAAAAAGTTCAATTTAGATACTTTTAAATATCTTAGACTCTCGGGCTGAGTAAAAGCATGGAAGCTGAATAGAAGTTAGACCGTATTTAACATATTTCTTGCGGAACTAAAAACAAAAAGTTACATACTGAGAAAAGAGGGTTTGTTCTGCGAATAAAATTAGGTCAAGAGCGGAGTATCACCAAACATAACGACGGTCAGAATGATTATCCTTAAGTGATACAATCCAGCCTGGCAAAGTAAAAAAAAAACAGCTCCAAAGCAAGTACAGATGGAACTCCGATGAAAAATCGCGAGAGCAAATATCGCATGGAGCAATGAATTTAAAAGCTTTTTCTTTATGGATGCAGAAAAGCGGTCAAGTACACGCATACGGAGGGTTCCGTATCACCACTTCTTTCCAGTAAATAAACGCTGTTTAAAAAGCTGTTATACCGCCCATGGTGGTACGTATCTTATGGCAATTGCAATTTTCTACCTTTATAGCACTGTGATGGACGATCGGACAGAGGAGGCTTTGCTATATGATTGCATTGGAACCCGTAAAGTTTGAACCCTAAAAAAGTTTAGTATTGAAGGTTCAAAATTTTGTTTCAACTATTTAACAGAAGAGGAATCTAGTTTGTCATGGATTGACAGCCGAACAGCTGTCACTAAGCTATCATCTATTTCAAATATTTGACTAAACGATCATTTCGCAAGATTTGGACCTCTGCCTTTGATCTTCGAACGAGACAACGTTCCAACAGATTCACACAAAAAAAAGTTTATGAAGGCGGTAGAGAATTTGAAGACCCCAACAAATACTATTTAAAACAATTCAATGATTCAACTCACAACCGTCTTTCAGAGGTTACGTTAGAAAATGCGGGCATTCTTATTATTAATGGACAAAGAAAAAATGAATTACGTAATTTTTAGAAACTGGAAAATTTAAACATTTTTTTCATTTGCTTGCAAGATTTTTGATGCAGCTTCACCCAAGTTACTCTTGAAATTTTATCCCATTTGGGAAAAAAATATAAAGGGTGATTTTTTAGCTATTATCTTTTTGGCAACACTGGTTTAAACAGCTGACGCACGTTTCGTGTTTTGTTCCACTGTCAAACATCTTCAGTTTGGTCTATAATTTAACCATGAATCGTCTTACAAACGAACATCGCTTTCATTTCATTTCATTTTATTGTAGCGAAATATTAACATAACAATTTTGTAGAAAATCTTCAAAATTAGTTAAAGTTGATTTGAAATCATTTGATCAAACTTTCATGAGTGAATATTTAAAATAAATATTTATGAAATTTTGTCTATTGTGTGGGGAATCCAATTTGAATATGTTACCAGTTTTGAAGTTTAATGAATAAGATGTACCCACCCGCTTGGAATGGCAATTATCAGTGTAGTCATTGAAATATTTGGAAAATCAACACAACTATGAAAAAAAAATGCTTTCAATTTACCAACATGGGGCGATCAGACAACCTTTTCCATGACTTGCTGAAGGTGGGGCCGTTAAAATATCAGATGATATTTCTCATATTTGAACTTATTACTGTCAGACCAAGCCTTAGGTTGTCCGAAGAGCGTGCAATGGTAAAAAATATGCCACTTGCCTTCCGGGTCTATCAAATTAACTTATCATAAAATGCTAGATGGTGTAATAGTGGGAGGAACAAGGCAAGATAAGCTTAATTTCGAGTTTTTTGAGTTTACTGGTCATTATGCAGAACCAAAATTAATTTATATTCTAAGGACATAAAAACTGCAAAAAAAGTTTTTCTAGAAATCATTCTGCGAATCCACACGAAATACCAACGAAGCCGCGAGATTATGTAAGTTCCCTTCTTATCCGTACAAATTGAGTCAAGAATCAACGGCTTCAAAAGCGATTGCTCATTTCGCTTAGGTTCTAATCTTACTAAATCGTGGTGTGCAGCCTACCCATTTAACCGAAAAGACTATAGACCAATAAGAAACTCCTCTTTTATGTAGAAGACGAGGGTAAGACAACTACTGAGTAAGATCTATGCGGTATACGTTGAAAAAGCCTTCTCTACAAGAAATGCACCAAAGCAGCCTTTACGAATAACAGTCAATAAGAATCAAATAAGAATGCCTTCGAAGAAATTAAAACATGATTCACGAATTCACTCGAAAATGGTGCGATAAATTCACAAATTGTTGAAAGCAATGATAGGAAAGTCTCATGTAGAAGCTCGCTACAAAATGAACTCATTTCACCTTAAATGTGTCTCGTTCCAATAAAGTCATACATATCAGCGGTAAAAAAAACAAGCGGCCTATTAAGCAATCCCGAGAAAAGGACATTGATCCCACTCAGCATCCCATAGATTTAACCCTTTCGCTCCCATTGGGATCATGTGTCCCAAGCAAGGTTCGAAGAATTCCAGAAAGTCAGGTCATCTTTGAAACAATATCAACCGTTAAAAATAATAAAGCGGGGTTACACTTATGACTTGAATATATATGTTGGAAAGAAGGAGGAATTTTTTGAGGGAACTCTTTGGGAGAGAGTTTTAAAAAAGCTGCGTAGTACGATTCGGGAGCCTGCTGTAATGATTGCAATGGATCGTTTTTTCACTAGTATTTTGTTATTGCAAAAACTGGAATATGCTGAAGTTAGAACCGTTATAAAATCGAGGAAAAACCTTCCCATCTTTGACAGCATACTGAAAAAATACGAGGAAGACTTCAGAATCAGCAATGGTGGAATATTAGCTGCAAATTGGGTCGATTCAAAGGAATTAATAGTGTTATCAAACTCCATCCCACCTACAATCGCTAAAGGTCTACGCAAAATGAAACACGGTAAGAAGATCGAAGATCCTATACCAGTTGCAATTAAAAGCTATAACGAAATAATGGGAGGCTGGCTGGGAGGAGGCTGATCAATATATTTCAACTTATGATTTGGATCGAAGATCTGCGTCGTTGTATTCAATGCTCCGCAAACCAGATCGAAAAACGTACTTAAACTATTTGCGCCAGCTGCAAGGTCGCTTTGTGCGTAGCATGTTTTTCTATTTACCCTAAACAATACATTTCCCTAATTAATATGGTACCTGTTTTCTTTTCTAATTTATTTGTTGTTTTTTATTTTAAATTTTTTTTTGCAATAAAACTTCGTGAATTCGTGAGAAATGATTTTTGTTTCCTGAGTCTC
This sequence comes from Orthonevra nobilis, assembly GCA_963555765.1. NCBI lineage: Eukaryota > Metazoa > Arthropoda > Insecta > Diptera > Syrphidae > Orthonevra > Orthonevra nobilis. The sequence continues at coordinate 82,071,225 of OY743226.1, read as the reverse complement.
ATTGGGACGAATACATCCCATTAAAAAATACCAACGGGACAACACGTCCCGGCCTAAAATTCCAAAAACCGGCCTTGAATTTAACATTAACAGTTAACAAAGATTTACATACAAAATCGAATAATACAGAAATAGAGGGAGCGAAAGGGTTAAAGAATCATCTTGAAACGATCCCCGTGAGTCAAATATTTGATGCGATTTTAATCTTTCATGTTAAAAGATCGTTGAAGAAAAATTCACTTTGTGACTCTGCGCTCTCTACATTTGCAAACAAACGAAAACTGATGACTTCGACCCAGTGGAATTCATTGCTCTTACCACTCTATACTCCACGGCTTCATATCATGATAGAAAACAGCAGAAACAGTCAACTTTGCTAAAAAAATAAATAACATGCAGAGGTTAGCTTGCCTTAGTATCATAGCAGCAATAGGATCACCGCCAAAGGTAAGTCTTCTCAAGTCTCAAGTCTCAACATCCACAAGGAACGCAACCCGTCTAAAAGTATCGTATGCATCAATACTTAATATCTTTGAGGCGGCCCGTAACAAATAAACACAGATTATGCAGACACAAAATATTCAGTCCTTTTACTCACAAGATAAGACTTCTCCACCGGGCATTTGAATAAAATTTTGTTAGAATGTATATGACTGACTGGCAAGTAACTTTTACAACTGTCAGAAATATAATTTTAAAGTAAAAATGCATCATTTGCCGTCAAGGAAATGCATCAAAACGTTTCAAAACAAACGCCAAGTTTACAAATTAACGATTAAAAATATGTATATGGATATTTCAAATGTAAACAAAACTTACCCCACTCAATCTTCTGCGCTAACAGCTCAGCTCTCCATTGATTTGACATTTCGGCCTTCTGCCTTGTCAATACACTGGCAGTACACATGCTTCTATCACATTTTCACATTCACTCACAGGCATTAAATGACACTTTTCATATTGCATAACAGAGATGGGCATTTACACTTGGAATTGCACTTGAAAGATTATAGGAACGATCTGAGATCGGAACCCACTTCTGAGCTTAAACACACGCACACTTTCTTTGAAATTGGGAGAAAAAACACTTTTCACTTTGCTCAAACTACAGGGAGAGAGAGAGAGTGAGAAAGACTGATAAAGGGAGAGCTTACAGGGGCTTGCGAGTGAATTGCTTTGCACTCACACACTTACACACTCACTGCACTTCACTATTTCGACCCGACTTCCCTACCTAACCACTGAGCTAATCGACCCGCACTTACCGAAAAGCCGCGCACTACTGAAGATTCATCCCAATTGTTGCGAAATGAGAAGTGCCAAAATTTATTAAAGTTCATTGATCTTTCAGCGATGGTAAGCGATGAACTTTTTCTATGCGGCAAATGCATTTGGGTGGCAATGCAATGTTAAAATAATTGAATAAATAATCTTGGTTTTAAGGCACGAGTTAAGGATGTGAAATAAAATATGTATAACATCAATGTGATGGCTATGGTCGGCTTCCAAGACGTCCAGTTTCGTAGCGTTGAATCCTTTCCCACAGAATTATACGCTTCATTCAATAAGGTGATGAGAAACTAGTTGCTAAACAATGTCATTTAGCAAATGATGACAAATAGTAACTGAGGATCGTATTTTATCGTACGATTTCAGTTTATATGTTGACTTTTGATAAAAAATGTACTCTTTTGCAGGAAGGCTTTTTTTCTTTTGTTCTTCGAAATGAAAGAAATCCTTTTGCATTTTCACAAATCGAAGGGAAAGGAGAACCACTGATGCTTGCAAGGGTTCATGACAAATCTTATAATAGACTTTCACACCGAAAAAGCAAAGATGATCAAGGGCTCAAAAAATGTATAGTAGATCAAATGCTTTGCTTTAGAACATTCTTTTGTTTTGTTGAAAAATCTGTAGAAAACTATAACATTCATCGAACGATATAAAGGGTGATGTTTAAGCTATTATCTTTTTGGCTACACTGGTTTAAACAGCTGACGCACGTTTCACTGTCAAACATCTTCAGCTTGGTCTATGATTTAACCATGAATCGTCTTACAAACGAACAACGCTTGCAAATTATTGAATTTTATTATCAAAATGCGTGCTCTGTTAAGAAAGTTCATCGCGCGCTTCTTCCATTCTATGGTCAGTTTAATCGACCCACTGAAGCGGCTATTCGGGCTATTGTGACTGAATTTCGCACCAAATTTACATTGGTGGTGGACATTAAACCACCAACACGCTTACGTAGAGTTCGAACTGAAGAAAATATCGCAGCTGTATCGGCCAGTTTTAATGATGACCATCAATTATCGATTCGTCGTCGTTCGCAGCAATTGGGTCTCTGTTACTCAACAACGTGGAAAATTTTGGATTCTGGTGTGATGCCTTTCAAAATACAGCTGGTGCAAGAATTGAAGCCGAACGACCTACCGCAACGTAAAATTTTTTGGTGAATGGGCTCTTGGAAAGTTGGCTGTCCGAAAAATTGTGTTCAGCGACGAAGTTCATTTTTGGCTCAATGGGTACGTAAATAAGCAGAATTGTCGATTTGGAGTGAATATCAGCCAGAAGCATTGCAAGAGCTACCAATGCATCCAGAAAAATTCACAGTTTGGTGCGGTTTATGGGCTGGTGGCATCATTGGACCGTACTTCTTCAAAGATGATGCGAATCGTAACGTAACTGTGAATCGTGAGCGCTGCCGTGAGATGATATCCAACTTTTTTTTGCCCAAAATGTAAGAGCTTGACTTGCATGACATGTGGTTTCAACAAAACGGTGCCACATGCCACACAGTACGCGCAACAATGGACTTATTGAGAGGCGAGTTCGGTGAACATTTTATTTCACGTTCGAGACCGGTCAATTGGCCGCCAAGATCGTGCGATTTAACGTCTTTAGACTATTTTTTGTGGGGCTATGTTAAAGCTCATGTCCATACAGACAAGCCCGCTTATATTGACGCATTGGAAGAGAACATTGAAGCATTTATTCGTGAGATACCGGTCCAAATGTGGGAAAGAGTATGCCAAAATTGGACTAAGCGGATAGACCATTTGAGGCGCAGTCAAGGTCAACATTTGCATGAAATAATATTCAAACATTAAATTATATGGATTCGAGATCACCAGGCGCCCAGAAACGCAGGAAAAGTAGCAAGCATCTCAACCACGCTTTAATATCGCACGCCAAGCGGAGACCTGGTTCAAAACATGAACGGCAAAGTACAAAAACAAGCCGATATTGCATAAAATCCGGCCAGATCACCAGGTGCACAGAAACGCAGGAAAAGTAACAAGCATCCCAACCACGATTTAATATCGCACGCCAGGCAGAAATCTGGTTCAAAACTTGAACGGCAAAGTAAACGAAAACAAGAGGATGTTGCATAAAATCCGACCAGATCACCAGGCGCCCAGAAACGCAGGAAAAGTAACAAGCATCCCAACCACAGTTTGATATAGCACGCCAGGCAGAAATCTGGTTCAAAACTTGAACGGCAAAGTAAACAAAAACAAGAGGATGTTGCATAAAATCCGACCAGATCACCAGGCGCACAGAAACGCAGGAAAAGTAACAAGCATCCCAACCACGATTTAATATCGCATCCAGGCAGAAATCTGGTTCAAAACTTGAACGGCAAAGTAAACAAAAACAAGAGGATGTTGCATAAAATCCGACCAGATCACCAGGCGCCCAGAAACGCAGGAAAAGTAACAAGCATCCCAATCACGGTTTGAAATAGCACGCCAGGCAGAAATCTGGTTCAAAACTTGAACAGCAAAGTAAACAAAAACAAGCCGATATTGCATAAAATCCGACCAGATCACCAGGCGCCCAGAAACGCAGGAAAAGTAACAAGCATCCCAACCACGATTTAATATCGCAGCCAGGCAGAAATCTGGTTCAAAACTTGAACGGCAAAGTAAACAAAAACGAAACCAGAACTGCAGATATCTGGCCGATATTGCATAAAATCCGGCCAGATCACCAGGCGCCCAGAAACACAGGAAAAGTAACAAGCATCCCAACCACGGTTTGATATAGCACGCCAGGCAGAAATCTGGTTCAAAACTTGAACGGCAAAGTAAACAAAAACAAGCCGATATTGCATAAAATCCGGCCAGATCTCCAGGCGCCCAGAAACGCAGGAAAAGTAACAAGAATCCCAACCACGATTTAATATGGCAGCCAGGCAGAAATCTGGTTCAAAACTTGAACGGCAAAGTAAACGAAAACAAGAGGATGTTGCATAAAATCCGACCAGATCACCAGGCGCCCAGAAACGCAGGAAAAGTAACAAGCATCCCAACCACGATTTAATATCGCAGCCAGGCAGAAATCTGGTTCAAAACTTGAACGGCAAAGTAAACAAAAACAAGAGGATGTTGCATAAAATCCGACCAGATCACCAGGCGCCCAGAAACGCAGGAAAAGTAACAAGCATCCCAACCAAGCTTTGATATAGCACGCCAGGCAGAAATCTGGTTCAAAACTTGAACGTCAAAGTAAACAAAAACGAAACCAGAACTGCAGATATCTGGCCGATATTGCATAAAATCCGGCCAGATCACCAGGCCCCCAGAAACACAGGAAAAGTAACAAGCATCCCAACCACGGTTTGATATAGCACGCCAGGCAGAAATCTGGTTCAAAACTTGAACGGCAAAGTAAACAAAAACAAGCCGATATTGCATAAAATCCGACCAGATCTCCAGGCGCCCAGAAACGCAGGAAAAGTAACAAGAATCCAAGAATTTAATATCGCAGCCAGGCAGAAATCTGGTTCAAAACTTGAACGGCAAAGTAAACGAAAACAAGAGGATGTTGCATAAAATCCGACCAGATCACCAGGCGCCCAGAAACGCAGGAAAAGTAACAAGCATCCCAACCACGATTTAATATCGCAGCCAGGCAGAAATCTGGTTCAAAACTTGAACGGCAAAGTAAACAAAAACAAGAGGATGTTGCATAAAATCCGACCAGATCACCAGGCGCCCGGAAACGCAGGAAAAGTAACAAGCATCCCAACCACGATTTAATATCGCATCCAGGCAGAAATCTAGTTCAAAACTTGAACGGCAAAGTAAACAAAAACGAAACCAGAATTGCAGATATCTGGCCGATATTGCATAAAATCCGGCCAGATCACCAGGCGCCCAGAAACACAGCAAAAGTAACAAGCATCCCAACCACGGCTTGATATAGCACGCCAGGCAGAAATCTGGTTCAAAACTTGAACGGCAAAGTAAACAAAAACAAACCGATATTGCATAAAATCCGGCCAGATCTCCAGGCGCCCAGAAACGCAGGAAAAGTAACAAGAATCCCAACCACGATTTAATATCGCAGCCAGGCAGAAATCTGGTTCAAAACTTGAACGGCAAAGTAAACAAAAACAAGCCGATATTGCATAAAATCCGGCCAGATCTCCAGGCGCCCAGAAACGCAGGAAAAGTAACAAGAATCCCAACCACGATTTAATATCGCAGCCAGGCAGAAATCTGGTTCAAAACTTGAACGGCAAAGTAAACGAAAACAAGAGGATGTTGCATAAAATCCGACCAGATCACCAGGCGCCCAGAAACGCAGGAAAAGTAACAAGCATCCCAACCACGATTTAATATCGCAGCCAGGCAGAAATCTGGTTCAAAACTTGAACGGCAAAGTAAACAAAAACAAGAGGATGTTGCATAAAATCCGACCAGATCACCAGGCGCCCAGAAACGCAGGAAAAATAACAAGCATCCCAACCACGATTTAATATCGCAGCCAGGCAGAAATCTGGTTCAAAACTTGAACGGCAAAGTAAACAAAAACGAAACCAGAACTGCAGATATCTGGCCGATATTGCATAAAATCCGGCCAGATCACCAGGCACCCAGAAACACAGGAAAAGTAACAAGCATCCCAACCACGGTTTGATATAGCACCAGATTTCTGCCTGGCGTGC